>JAQGCB010001635.1:0-13762 GCA_034698835.1 Protaphorura tricampata
GAAACTGATTGACTATTTTATATAATTTCCGTTCGGATCTCTACAATGAACGGAATTGAATTTTTTCATTACTTCCTTCTGGACATTATCTTATTTAATTCAGGTATTTGAGTGGATATTCAATAGATCATGCCCATGAACTCAGCTACTCACATTTTGCCCCAAATTGTGACGGTCGGATCACAAGCTACCAAGCATTTTGTCATATATTATTGTTCTAAATTTCAGAGAAATTAGTTGTTTCATGCTCAAGTGGCGTATTCAATTCTCCACATTATACAACACTCTGTCTGGCGATTTTACTAGTCTATAGCAACTTCAAACCAGTACTTACTTCAAGTGATGCAAACTTACAGAAACTGTCAGTCTTTGCACATGCAACCTTAACTTTTGTTCATTTCTTATTAAACACATTGTCGGATTCCGAGAACAAACTGGGGATTGAATCAAATAGAATATCAAATTAAAATTCCTAGAAACACTACTCTGCTAGAAAATGTTGTAAAGTTATGTATTTGTCAGATTAACCTAAAAGAATCTAACAGCACGATTGTTACCTTCTGGTATACTATTCCTATTCTATGTTCAAAGTTCTCATTACTTAGAAACTCACAAGAAAAATTCATTAAAGAAATTGAAAGAAAAATGCATTGACTAATGCAGTAAAAGACAACAGAGTCGGCAATCCGTCTTTGTCTAAAACAATTAGGTCGAAACAGAACACAAACAAAACAATAGACTTTTAATTTGAGATTCTTGGAACTATGAGGTACACGTTTTGAGAATTAACCATAATTTTCGCTGCCAAATTCTGCTCATGACATTCATAAAACCACAGGGCTTCATTTTTCAGTTGACCTGGATTTTATGTGGCAAATGATTTCCTTGTAAGCCTCGGAGCTCTAGTGAGTGGCTGTAAGTTATACTTTGTTCGTAGTTCCCATTTCTTATAGGAGGAAAATAAAATACCTCAGCACAATAAAAAATAATTTAAGAAATTGAAAACTGCCTTGAATAATAGAATCGAAGGCAAGAGCAAGAGCCAGGGGTTCTACTTTTAACAATAAGCTCTTTTTCCCTTGTTATAAGGATCCTCGAACGTCGACGTCCTCGTCCTCGTCTTCGTCGTCGTGGTTCGCATGGACTCTAAGCGTTGGCGAGTTTAAATAGGTTGATCTCCCAGTGGATAACTTTTGTGTTTCAGTCATGCATAATACATGCGGTTATACGAACATTGCGCCTTTCTCCACTTTCACCCATGGAAAGGAAAGGAAAGCAAGGAGCCATGCATCAGTAAAACTACTATGAACGTCTACACGGCTACTCCTGATCCATGAAATAAACCATCTTACCTTACCTTACCCTATGGAAGTACAAAAAAAAACTTAATACAATATTGTATTACATTACATTGTGTAAGTGGAAGACTACGGTTGTATGGCCAAGTGGATGTTACGGGCAGTTTCGAGTAATCTGGAGAGTCAAGAAATTGTCCATAAGTTTTATTATAGGATTTCTCTGTCGAACCAAAACTATAGTCGTTAATTAGTGCGCAATTTTAGGGTTGCTTGATAATATGGTTTTAAGAAAAATACTAGCTTAACAATTCTTCAGTTAAGTGGGCAATAATAACAATTTGTGTTGGACTACCTTACCGTAATAAAAAAATGCACACATTAATCGACATTCACTTTAAGAGATGGTCAACAGCGTATTCTACGTGGAGGAGGTAAATAGAGAACACTCATTCGCCCAGGTACTTCAAATTCGCCAACTGTAGAGAAGATCATCCTCAGCAAAAACCTTCAAAAGTCCGGTGAGTCTGGTGAATATCCCCACTATAGTGAAACGGCAGGGGCAGACACGTACCACTATGATGCCACACCGTTGCTAAATTATCTATACTCAATAACATAACCCATGGACAGTTCAAGAATTCCCTGATTCTACAAATTATCTGTAACAGAAACAAGAGAGAAAGCACACAAGGGTAAGGGTAGGCCACAAGTGAAACTAACATTACTTCCACCTGTTTTCTTTCACTTTCCTGTCCAGGCAGGGCAAGGAAAGGGCTGAAACGATAAATTACATTCAAAGTACAGAATAGAAAATTCATATTGTGAGGAGACCCCTCAGGTCCAGGTTCGCATACACAGGAGTGCACAGCACAGCACACTACACTACACTACAGTGAGGTTTCCCCAAGGAGGATGAAAATTCAAATGAATGGAATTATAATACATTACTTAGTCATAACGTCTGTACAATATTAAAGTTGGAGAGCACGACGCAGACTTTTGAATGAATGAATGAATGCATGCAGTGTCACGGAAGGATTTCCGTCTTCTCTCTCTCTCTACACTCACCTTGGTACGTACATATTGCGTTAGAAACCAAAATATATGCACTCTATCTTTCTTTCAAGGAATATGAGGGCAGAATAAATTAAGACCATGAATTAAATGGCTTTAAGCGCTTAGAATTTAGAAATGTTGAGTGAAAGGGTTTCGTAAGCCAGTGCTTGTGTTGTAGGAAGAGTCAATCTGTTGGGCCGCGCTGAAGTGACCAATAGTATTCGTAACTTAACTACGAATTACATAAAATCATGCAAGGGCAGATGCAAGTTGGCATTATTTTACCAAAGCCTCTCAAAAGGGCGAGCAGATTTGTAACTGGTAGTGAGGAATCTTAAAATAATTCGGCGGCTCTCTCGGCGACACCAGTTTGAAGTTAAATCAGCACTTTTCACTTCTCGGTGCTATTACGTACGAGCACAATGTAAATTTTCCTCATCCATAGAAAGAAAGTCTCGGGTGGGCCAAACTAATACGATTGTCAAAATTGATATAATCCGAATTGGATTAGTAGGGTGAGGGTGACCCTTTCCATTAATGTAGTACAGGAAGTTGGATTGCATGCTGGAAAATAATCAGGAAATACCTTTTTATGTTGACACACGCACTCGTTTTTCACAAGTCATTTGCAAGTCACGAAAGTTCAACTCACACAAGTTTGTACAAGTCATCATCATCCAATATTATTTATCCTAGACAGAATAGCTAGGGCTCTACATTTTTTTCTTCTATTTATTCAATCCCTCATCAATTTTACTTGTGTGTACTGTAACGAGTGTTTGCCCTCCCGCCCATTAAGCTCAGTCAATCCTTTTCCACCAATTTTTCGTTGCATACGTAATTAAATGTGTTTTTTTTTTCAAATGGGGTCTTCAAAAGATTATTATCATTCACATTAGCTTGATTTGATGAAAATGTGTCACATTAGTCCTTCAAAATCCATTGGGATTTTTGAATGCTCTGAATGTTTTGAAGGGATATGCCGGAACTGGAAACTTATTTCCGATATTTCCATGAAGGAAAAATGAAAGTTAATCAAGTCTCCTTGAAATATTGGCGATGATGCGTGACATTGACACACCGTCAAATGTCAATTAGTGAAAGTATTCTAAATTAATGCTCGGGTAATTCTACGTCCTACATATGTTAAGCAATAGAAGTCTAAAGACGCAAGGTAGCCATTCTTCGATTCCAAGGAAATTCATATACGCAGCCCTTTCTGAAATTAATTCCTTGTGGAGTCATTTCAACTATTCAGAAATAGACAGTTGAGTAAGAAGAACAATTCCCTAGAGTGGTCAACTACGGACATGCAGCCAACTTTGGCCAAGGTTGACTAAAAATAGTCTTCTCCAGCATTTTCTCTCTGAATTGCAATAAGACGGCATTAGTACAATTGAATGACTTCGAAAGCCGCCCGGTTTGGATTAAATTTGAGCAAACCACGGCAAAAACCCCACTTCCCAACCGTTACAAATCTTTTCCGTCAACATAATTTGAACATTCAGAAATGACCCCGTCTGGTCCAAGATCATTGAACTTGGGATAGGTGGAAGCTTAGTAAAATGTCAGCTACAAATTGGCCCTCAAAAAAAATACTGGGGAAACTATAAGGGAATCCTGTACTAAATCCGATGTCAGATCTGCCCCCATGTGCCAAGGTGCATTAGTACTAACAAGGGGCATTATTCACTTGTCAAACTTTACTTTGACCTCGAACTTGCTCCGGTACATGCGTAAATTCTGGTATTCTGAGCAAAGATTCATCGGCAAGACCCAAACAAATATTTCTTGATATCGCAATACGAATCATCCCGCACAATTAAAATGGGACGACAATTTTAATTTTCTAGCTATGAGAAATTTTCTATCGCCTAATGAATGATTCTGAGCAGTACACCTTGGGATAAATGTGGGTGATGAATTTTTCATCAAAATCCTGTCCCTTGTCAGCTGTGTAGATTTGACCTGGGGAAAATGGTCGTACATAGTAGTAGTATCTGCAATTTATCTCTTTGAATTACTCTCTCTCTCTCTCTTTCTCCTTCTATTCGATTAAATTATGTGTTTTTGTGGTCTACTTAACTTCACAACAAGGATGTATATAGAGGAATGGGTTTGGAAGAAACATGACTTGGTTCTCTCCTGACTATGACGAATAGTGATTCTTCTTCTACAGATAAGTGCTCTGAAAGGAATATCGATTGAATCAACCAACAACCCTGGCTGTCTTGTCCGTCTCTTCTCTCATTGCGCAGCCAAAAACTACGTTACGATATACGTTACGTTATGTTCCCGTTCCTTTCTCTCCTCTCTCTTTCACGAAAGAGAACATTTTCAGCATTCCTTTTCCCTTTTTCCAAAAAACCTCCAGAATCTGACTGACTTTCACCATCCTAGCCAACTTTCCTTGTCAATCCTGTCAATTGCTACCATTCGCAATTCTCTAAGAATTTCTTTTTTGGGGTCGGTCGGTCGGTTGTGTGGCAAAAAGGAAAAAAGGGAAAGCAACTTTCTCCGAAAATAAGTTTTCCCTTCCCGGAAACTTGGGATTATGAGGAAAGGGAAAACCTGGGTGTATTTTCCAACAAAAAGAAAAAGAAGACAAAGTTCATGCATAGCATAACACTGGATATAAGAAAATCCCATGCATACATGCATGCATTCATGTATGGATTGCATTCTTACACTCTACAAATTGTAGGTACATGATATGGTTGCTGCTGGCAGAGGTTGAATAAAGTGGGTATAACGTGAGAGAGACGTAGACATAGAGTTTCCATAATATAAAAAGAAAGTCCAAAGATAAATAAGAGTTTTGTGGAATGAATTGTCCAGTTATGGCTTTTCTTAGAGCTTCTTCGAGTCAAGAGAAAAGTGATAAAACTTGTCAACCCACGAGCCAATGTCAGTAAAGTGTTTTATATCGTGTATATGAGTTTGTGTGTGGTAGGAAACTTTGGTTTCCATTCCACCGCTATGCACTGTAATGGTTTCCTTCAATCATTTCCTTATTTCTTAAGAAATATTAAGAAATTTAGTCTGGTTATCGTAGTGTATGCAGTGTTACAGTCAACCCTTCCCTTTATTGTGTTGAGGGTTCGATCCTAGGCAGACATACTGCAGTGGTTGGACCAAATGGGTATCCTCAGGTATTTCTGGCCACCTCTTACAAGAGAATGTCAATTAATTTCTGTAATTTTTAGGGCTCGATTGAATTTTACACCCGAATGTTGTTCCTTGCGAGGATAGGTACTATATTTCTCTTCGATTTTATTTTCTCTAGTATATGTATTTGCCTCTTTGAAAAGTCTGGCAATGTCTGACATCTCAGTCAACAGTCCAAAGATAGAGTTGTTTGACATGTTCTTTTCAGTTTTTGGGGTTTAGGAAGTGGAAGGTTGTCGGTGGGAGGTCCGTCCAGTTTTGTGTAGAGCACAAGCCAAAAGTCACTCAAGACTTGGCCACAAATCAACCTTTGCCTTTGAAGTGCGTTGTGTATGAAATAATTGGAATTTGTTTTTGGTTCAACCCTAATAGTATACATACAATATAGAGTCCATACGTATATGGAGTACAGTAGATCGTCAGTTTCGTAGAGTAGTAGTTCGTAGTAGTCGTCTGTAGTTGCCAAATGCCACATCAGACTCTTTTGTCCAGAATTTCTCCGGAGGACTTTCCCTTCCTTCCTTCCTTCGTTTGTGTTGTACTGTAGAGAGAACCTACGCCTACAAATCGTCTCAGTAGAAACGTAATGACAGTGAGTATGTTTGAATGGTCGGTGACTGGAGCGGAAAGGTCTCAAAAGACTCGAACTGACTATTTCATTCCATCAAATATAAATTGAGAGACTTGTGTCCAACGTCCAACTCACAACTTCCAGTTCCAACAACCAACCCAAGCCCTAAAGAGAAAAGATGGAGAAATGAATTTCTAGGTTTGAGCACATTCACAAGTCCCATAAAACTAGGACTAGGACTAGACTTGTGTTTTCCTCACTCCTTCACTCTCTATCAGTAAAAAGGAAAGTCCAGTTTACGACGGGAATGAATTTAAATTAACTGACACGCTACTATAACCCCGTTGGCAAATCCATTTCATTCAAAGATTGAAGTTTCTAACCTACTAAAATATATGTTGTGGTCAGTCTCAAGTTTCTGGCCTTATGAATTTTCATATTAGACATTTTATTGTATTTATTCAATGTAACCTCAATTGGGCCATATTAATTGTGAATGTCTGACAGTATGAAAGTACATAATCAATTGGCCAATTTAATACGAGTAAAGGTCCTAACGAGCTCGTACGCGTCTATGCTCAAAATATCTCTGTGTGTCAACCGATACATCATGGGTATGCCGTGTATGGCTAAACTAATTTAGAAATTCAAGGCATTTTTCCAATACCGATACACCAACAAATCTTATAAGGAAACTAACTACGTTATTTAGTAGCGTCCATTCAATTAAATAATTGTCCCGGAGTCCGAGTCTGCCTGAACAGATGATGAACATTTTTGATTAAAAACTAACTGTACGATCAGGAAGGCTTATCAAAAAGCAAATCTGGGAGAAAATAAATTGTGAACCTATTCACGTTTTTACAAAATGATTCTGTCACTTTTTCGCTTTGGCGAGAATACTAGCGACTCGGTGCAAAAAGTTTTTATCAAAAACACATACCCGTGTGATAAGTGAATTGACTGGAACATACACGGTGATTGCAAAGTCATTTGTTTAATATTAACGAATTGGCGAAGGGGTGAGGACAGGGGAACCACCCTAGTGAAATTTATATTTTAGTCTCTCTGTCTGTCCGTCTGTCTGACTGACTGTCTGAATGTCTATGTATGGACGTTCGTGAATCGTGATTTTAATATCAGATCACACAGGATGGATTTCTCAATTGGGAAAAGGGAGGGTTGACAAAAAAAGGATATGAGATTTTCTGAGTTCCGGTGAAGAAAATAGTTGTCCGAGTCAGAACGATCTTATCATTCCATTCAATCTTTTCTTCTCATGACAATGAACCGGAAGAAAGTTGACTGCGAGGAGTCAAAGGGGTTCCCTTTCTTCAGTTTATGATAGATTCAGTCAATTTCCCCATTCAGAGTCTTCTCCTTCTCTCAACACAAAAAATGTCAAAGACTGAATGAATACTGAATAATAGAGATTGTGGACTGTCCAAATTCTTTATATACATATTTTACCCTATGTATCTCAGCTATTCCAAGCTACGCCCTTGTCCATCGCATCGTAAGGATCAAATAATATTCGAATAATTTCTGAATGAATCATCAGTGCTATTTGAGTCAAATTCAATATTTTGCTAAGACTTGATATTTTTGGAATGCAATTTCTAAATGCAATTCATCGCAGGAATAGTCTCAATATTTTCTTTTCGACATCAATAAGAAATACAAATTTTCCCCTGAAGACTGCAGAATAACGTCAATGTTAGCAACTAGGATAGAGCACTTCAAAAATCCTTAGAATTCGGATCGATTTAAATTTGATATGCGAATAGTGTTTCATGTAAGTGTAACTCTTGTGACTCAACTCAAGTCTAATGCAATGGTCTAAAGGCCAAGGATCACGGGCATACGTACGTACATAGACCAATGTCTAATTTTCTATTCATTGAACAGTAACTCATTCAACTCAAATCGAATGACCTGATTGGTAATGTTCTACTTTTTTTTCTGTTTAAGTTCAAGTTTTGAAAGCACTGCAGGTCAATGCGATATGCGATTCTACTGTACTGTACGCTTTCCAGTTTCCAGGAGAGGATTTTGTTTTTCTCTTGAAAGTGAAAAGCTTTCAACGAGAGGAAAAAAAAGAGAACTGAAAATGGGAAATGAATAGTGAAATCAATAGGTAGTCATCGCTCCACTTGTTAAGGCAACTCTTACGTATAGTATGAATTTCTAGTTTGAAAAGATTCTGTTAGAATTTTTAGGTCAAGTATATTTGACCTAGGCCATACAAGTGTACATATATTGCCTAAAATTTGCCTAGCCTGTAACATACATACGTACAATAACATGAGAAGGTATTCGAAAAACTACCACATTTGCAAACTTTACTTTCCCTGAAGTCTTACGTACGTACTGTACGTAACTTGTAACATTTGTACATTGAAATATTGAAAATGGAATAATAATGTTGAATATGAATCAGAAAATATACGTAGCATAACAATACATGACATACAGAGAAATTTTAAGTAGGCCAACCAACCCCAAGCAAGTCAGTCTACAGAAAATCTGGAGAGTCCAGTAGTGTTGTAAGTCTGTAACTTTTTGTATGATGACCGATATATATCAGACAGACTGTTATTTTCTGTAGAAAATGTGAATAAATCTTTTGGAGAAAGGCAAAACATGTCAGAACATTCTGTAAGCATTGGCTACGGCTACAACTTAAAGGGTTCTGTCGACAGATTTTAACTCTATGCAAATTTACAGGCTGGTTCACAATTCGGAAACCAAAACTGTGTATGCATTTTGCATCATATGTTATGTTCGTTTCGTGGGTTCATTTTAGGTTTGTGGTTTGGAATGTTAGGATGAGTTAAAGTGTAAAAAAATTGCCAGAGACAGCCCGTCGAGAGTGGTGAAAGTTTTCCGTACGTACTCTACAATTGTTAATTGAAAAACCAAAAACTTGTTCAGTGTTTGATAAAATATACCAAAATCTCCATGTGTGGGACCGCATGCAATTTCAAGCACTCGCCGATGTACCTTGTGGATGAATTTTACAAGGAGTGCTATTCGAGTGTAAAATTAAAAATCTTCTGAAACATTTTATGTCTTGATTTTCATTATAAAATTATAGCACACCTTTTTTATAGACCGAACTGGGACTACACGGTAAATTAACCCTAATTTGGAGTAAATTTTTATTGTGTTTTCATTGAATCACCCATGTGCACAAACAAATGCACGTTACACCCGTGAACTTTTGAGTAAAATTGATTAGTATAAATTAATTATATTTCAAACACTCCTTGAAGCCCCAATCCATCCTTCCTAGAATTCAGTTTTGACTGGTTTAAAACTTAATTCTCTGTTATAAGTTGAGTTACATGTTCTTAGTAGTTCTTAATTAGTTCTTTGGAAGTCATCTGATTAATGACCCAAATCTGCAGTTGTTCCAACCAGGCCAGTCTAGCCAGAAGCCATGGAACGCACAGCACTGCACAGCACGGGCTGATGAGATCAGATAGGCGTGACGAATATGTGATTCAACCTAATTAGCCTTGCAGCGACTCAAAATCTAAACTCATGAGTTTGGATAAAACTGGAGGGGTAGTTTAATACGTACGTATGTATGTATGTTAGGATTTGGAGACTGGAAATAACTGGATAGTATTTATGTATACGAATTACGAATGTATGTGATGTTTGGGGCTGGAACTGAGCATATGTATTAGAGCGAAAGTAAATTGTGCCATGACTTGACGTTTATCCCATTCTCTGATCCGTGACAATGATAAGGTTAGGGGACTCAGAGGACCTAGATTAGATTCCATGGCACTGGCACTGCCACACTGAAAGAAAATAAATTACGTGATCCTACAAATTTTCCTCTTGACTGACAATCAATTTTAGACAAGAGGTCTTTAATAATTGCTACTCCGTTTGTGCTAATGAGGGACCATGCACACTTTGCAAAAATTAATTGCTTCCTTACACGAACGACGCGGGGCGGGCGGGTTTGCTATAAGTTTGCCTGCCGTTGCCTGTGACTTATGCATACATACACTCTTGATTTTTTGAAATGTTTGAGAAATGAAGGTTTCATGAATCCAGAGTTTGATTGAAAGTAAACATTCCATCGTTCCCTAAAAACTTTTCATCTCAAAGACTCTTTGAATAATCTTCAACTATGGGAGTTCAAATTAGAGCTTATGACGCAATGGGCTTGGGGAATGGGCTTGTCCTGATGGAATATGCTAAAACCTAAGAAATCTTTTCCACGCTTCCTTCCATCCCAAGTTTTGTTCATTGAATAAAATATTCGGGTTCACACGTCAAAAGGGTGACTAAATTGGACTATCTGTCAATTATCTACTTTAATAAAGTTTTTAGTCCACCCCCGATCCCAGTCTTGTGAATTTCTATTACGAATTCTGTAGTCCTTTGAAAATTTTCACTTGTAGTAACTATGAAGAAAGTTTATTGTACTCAGATTTAGAAAACTCTCTGAATTCAGAAATCCATGTTTGAGAGGTTCTAGTATTTTTTGGGTATTTCAAGATAACTCGCACATTTCAAATAATCATTGTTAGATAATTTAACATTAAAAAATTCCTGAAAGATAAAATTCGGCACAAGAAGAATTTATTTTTGCCTGGGACATAACAAGTTTTGCAGTAAAAAAAGAATTGCATCAATACACACAACTTCTGCAACACTCAATACACCTTTCAGCACCAGGTGAATGGCAATATCAAATTTTTGTGACACAATCAATTCTCTAGACTCAAAAACCAGGCAGAGAATACCAGGCGCCACTGATTTGCATGTAAATTGTCCAAGAAAAGTGATTACTTTTACCGAACGAATTCGCAGAGAGAGTTTTTTTTGTGTGCTCTGAAGTTGTCACAACCTTCAAAATCACATCTCGATTGAAACCAATCTAAATACCTTCACTCAAATGCACAGCAGCACAATCACAAATTGGAGTTCTGCCCTATTTTCTCTCTTGTACAATACATTTGCATCTCCACACAATTTTCCTATTCAGGAGAGAGAGGCAATGGTAAAAGACATTTTTGTCACTCGTTCCGAATGAGAAATAAGGGCAAAGTAGAACTTTGTTTCGCAGAGTCATGTAGTACAAGGTGGTTCAGAATATTTCGTCACACTCCTCACAGCCGAAACCCAATTTTGAAGTATCCAGAAAACGATACTACATATAATCAAACCTCTTTATAACGATCTACGCTCCAACACCAGCACCGTTACCAAAAAATATTATTATTATACGGAGAATTGTCTTCTAGAAATATTACTGTATATACAATTTGCAAATTCTCAGTATTTATATATTTACGGCTAGACAAATCACTCAGGAATTTTGAAATGTGAATGAATTTAGCCCATGAGAAACTGAGGGATCTAAAATTTGTTCATTCTATCTAACCAATTTCTACCATTTAGAAAATATTCTACAAAATATGCATACCTCACTTTCTACTCCCAAGAGAGGTAAACTGTTATGAACTACCCAGTATACAAAAGTATGTATAGTGATAAAAATGAAAGCAAAAAGTCGTTGTTGTAGTTCTGGGTGAAAGTTGGAGCAACAAAAGTAATAAAGAAACCTTAGTCGGGAAGTAAGACTTGGGGTTGATGGGGTTTATTGCGTAGAATTCAATAAGAAACAGCAATATGTCTAATTTCTTAATAAGAGCGTGAAAGTAACTTTGTCATATTTATTATCAAGGAAATATCATTTCTTCCTCCGACCGAACAAAGAAAAGTTCCATTAGAAAGTTTTTGGGTCTTATAAACTGCACTACAGGGAACACACACACACAGCACACAGTACAGGAGAGAAAGCGAAAGAGTGAGAGTGGTGGAGAAAGTCGGGTAAGAAGAACAGAAAACACGAGGAACAGATTTTTTTGAGATTTCCCTTTTTTTTTACCCCTAAGAAATCGATTCTTTGCAGTGCAGGAAAACCATATAATAATACAAGAGTCTAAGTCTTGGGCGGCTTTTCGTTGCATGCATACCCAGGCAAGTTGCCAAGACTAGTCATGGTTAAAGTGTATGGAAATGTTGGAAGAAGAAGAAAAGTGCGAAAGGGAAAACGTGGAAGATTAGTAGTCGTATCAGGGAAGGCACGAGTGACATTATCCATTTTTATAAAAGTTTCTCTGACTCTGACTGGGTTTCTAACCTCAACTCCTTTCCCCAGGCTAGCAGAACAGGCAGGCACAGGCAGGCAGGGCTTTCCCTTTTGGATTTTTACTATAGCTTTTGCAATCACATTTAAACGAGCGTGTGACTACACGGATTCTATTATTTTTCACGAACCAACTACAGATAGTCAGAGACACACTCTGTCCTCCTCTCCTCCTGTCTTTTCAGATTCTTTTAACACTAGCGTGCCGTGGAGTCATGGAGTGAGTGAGTGAGTCAGTGTATGTACATAACATCCCACTAGAATCAAATGTTCAAATTCCGAAGCTCAAACCGACCTGAGATTGTGTCATTATCGATTCGGAATGCGGAATCCACACAATCCACACTGCATTCAAATTACCAACTGCAAAATGCAAGGATGCAAAAAAAGAACGACTATTCAATTATGCCAATTAAATGGTCCGATAGGATTTGAACTTGATTCCTGTGTCTCCGCAGATTGCAGATACCATTAAAGCAAACCATCTAGATAGAATGGACCAATCTTCCATGCTATATTTAGATCTACAGATTGCGTCCCACAGATTTCTACTTACGCATAATGATAATCTTTACTCCATATAACGATTTCACATAATTCGTGGCCACGGTGTGGCCTTATTCTGCCTTGACTGACGAAGAACATTCTGTTCTCAATTCCTGTGTCTCAAGAGAGGTCTGTATAGCTTACATGTGAATTTGACAGTAAAATTTCAATACAACTTTAATAGCACTGTTGTGAACTTTAGAATTTTATATTTCGCTACAAATTAGTTAGTTAGCCAAGTTTGCGCAAAAAAATGAATCCTGAATTAATTGGAATAACTATATCAGTTCTGAATAATTATACTGACAACTGAACCATCAGAGAATTCTTTCCATGGAAAAATGAATGTTCTTGGAAAATTTAATTAGACACACTAGCATAATCGTCAGTGATTAGAACACTGTGAATATAACCTACATTCATGCAAAAATACTATACATGCAATACGAATAAAACACGAACCTTAGCATTTTTCTCATGTATTGCGAACTTGTAACGCCCGGGATGCGACTATGCAATATTGTGCACTTTAGTTTATTCGAGAGTAACTTGTTAATTAATTAACAAAGCCCCCTTGGGACATGATAAGATTATTTGCATTCAAAGGGAATTGCAAACGGATTATTTCTCCATCCCTACAAAAATAGAACTTGTTCAGAGATCAGAACAAGTTGAGAGGCAATTTTTGGGGAGTTAAAACGAAAATCTGTTCCAACCTGAGTTTCATTGCATTTCACACGATTGAGAATCAATTGAAACGACAGCAAGTGCTTTGCAGTGTACTTGACATTAGCTATCGTCCATTACACAGAACACAGAACTGCACTTCTACAATTCTCTCTTTTTCCCCTATAAATCTCAATCCTCCGTTGCAATAGCATGAGTAGTCAAATGGACATTCATATTGAGCATGGAGTGGGAATTCATTTTGAAGTGCAAACGCGT
>JAQGCB010001636.1:0-13758 GCA_034698835.1 Protaphorura tricampata
CTACAATTTTTAAATAATTTAATTTACATTTTCTACGTTCAAAACTCGAGATTTGAACGTAGGATGGGCTTAAAACATCCGGCCGTAGGCCGGATTAACTGCTAGTTAACTATTATCTACTTTATCATTCACATCAACTTTATTCGTAGAAAGTTTTCTTAAGCATGAAGTTGAATAGGAGTGAAAGCAGTGAAATGAAATTAGAAAGTTCATCACCAAACGTTGAACTAAGCAAGTTTGAAAATTATTTGTTCAACTCTTCGGAGTCAGTGTGAAAGTTGAAGTCGTCATCTTTTCAGTGCGAACAAACCTTTATATCCATATGTGTGATGAAGTAGTCGGGTGACAAGATGCACACAATTACGAATGAAGTTGAGATAAGTACTTATTAGTTGAGTTTCAGATTCACTTTCTCTTCCCCACAGACTCTACGATCGTTCGTAACTAACAACTCCAGTTTAATTAAGACTACCCAATTAAAGAGGCTTTGAATGGGGGTATACATCTATATGCCTCCTCCTCATGAATCTCAACATCCGAAATCAGAGTCAACTCTCTAAGAATCAAAGTAGGGTCCGTTGTGTATAACATGGAAATGTAAGTCTCAAGTTCTCCACGGGAAAGCTCAAAGCTCCATGTTGAGCGCCCAAATTGCCAATTTGGCAAGTGTCATCTAAAATCTGGTATACATTCATGTTATAGTCTTGGCATTCAGTTTCGGTTTGGTTCAGTTCAACCCGTTTGAGGTTATTGTCAAACCACTCGCCCTCTCAACTATCGTACCAGTAAAATGCAGTTTTCAAGTTTTCCTAAGCTTTAGCGGAAGCCTCACTAGGATTCCATGTTACATTTCCAATGTAAGCAATTCCTTCGTGGTAGGGACCAGGGACCGAGAAAAAAAATCGGGATGTTCGTAGTTCACTGATTAGGGAATTGGATTGACTGACAGGTTTAGAATTGGATGAGACAGCCCTGTAATTACTTCTCGTTTAGTTACAGTTGACTGAGGGTGAGAAAGTTCTTCACGAATTTTGTAATTATCAGATTCAAACTTAAAACTTGGTCAAGTTTAGGAGGTTTCGGGTGAGATATCTTCACAAAGCATCACTCGAGCCGACTTTTCCAAAATCAACCTTAGAATTAGAGTCAGTTTTATAAAACTAACAAAGCAGGAGAAGACTGAAGAGTGAGTGACTGGTTGGGTGAGGATTATTAGAGATTTTACGATGTCGGTCTTGATTCAGAAATACCCTAGAGGGAATCCTTCTTAAAGGGAAAGTATAGAGACAAAATTGAGATTTACCCTCCAAAATACATAGAGATTGGAAAATTAGTCTTCTCTTTACACTTGAGAAAATTGCTAACCTCCGGGTTCTTCCGCTTAGTAGTGTAAGGACCTAGAGGATATCCTCATTCTAGGAAATTCGCTCAGAAAGAAAAATGTTATATATGTATGTAGTAGAAGGGTGCTAACGGAGGTTTGCTATAACATTTGTAGATTTATGAGCTCAACTGTAATACAAAATCATATGAATGAATTTTGTAAATTACAAAGTTTTTGCTTTGATCAGTTCATCTTTTCTCATCTCAAGGAACCCCGGACAACCCTCCATTTCCTTCTCGACTTCCTAGTTCCTTTCCTACTCAAACACAGTGGAGTTTTTCCCTTCAAGCGAATTCATGTAATTGCATTTCCTAAACCTTATTCTTACTACATGTAACATGCAGGCAGTCGTAAAGTGAAAGTACATATGATTTAGCAAAGAAGAAATGACTTCTTTCTTTGAAAAAAAGATTTAGTGTGGGATTTAAAGAGAGAAAGAATTTATTAAAAGTTCTGCATAAATCACGTTCGTTTATAACGTTTATCCATCATATTTTCACTTTATCAAAATTGAACTTACAATACTTATCACTTTTACTGTGGATACAATGATTTCAAATCATTACTCGATTTTAAGATTTTTAAAATAAGACTCACAAAAATTTATTACGTCTACTATTGTTACTCTTGACAAGATTAGGACAAAGAATCACTCGGATTTTTACACTGATTAAATTTATTAGTGACCAGTAAGGATATAGTAGTCCAGCATCACGCAGCAAGTACTTTATTTAATGTTAGAATTTCTACTGAATATTATGAAATATTATTCTGGAGAACCGATTCTGGGTGAAATAAAAATGGTTTGGGAAGCCAAGACCGATTTATGCGTTTCTGTCATACTCTAAATGCAATAAATTGTTCTGTATAAATCTCTCGTTCGAGCAAAACGCAACAACAAGGTTCATGAATTTTTGGCTGATGTCGTTAGACTGTGCTATGCTGCACGTGCTGAACAGAACGACGCCTAAAATAGCGTTTAATATAAATTGAGGGTATTTTGTTAGAAATGCAGTCTGTATAATTGCAATTAATATTTCCACACTTCGTTCAAAAATATGTTCAGAAATAGCAATTGACATCATGCAAATGACCTTGTATGGTTCTAGGTTCGTATGCCTTAATTTTCTTGTTACAAAGTTTACATTTAACTAGGCAGGGCACTAGAAATGGTTGGTAATTTCATATCATGCTAGCCTGGGTTGAGTTTTGCGTGAAGAGATGTTACCTTGTTACATGTCTTACCGCATGCATAGGAATTTGCTCTAGTGTTAAAAATTCAAACTCTAGTCAATATGAACAACCTTTTTAACTTCAGGATTTTATTTAACACTCAATTAACTAAACGCATATTTTGTTAATAATTTGAATGATGAATTTTTATTAAGAGAACTTTCTGCAAGTACTTTCTGTAGTATGATAGACAGACACAATAGGGAACAAATTGGGGAATCAAAATTGGCAATTCAATTTGTTGTCATTTGTTGGTTTCTTTACGATACAAATAAATACGATTCTGAATAACTTACTCGGTCCGGGATTTTATGTCATTCGAGTTGACACTAACGAAGAGGATGATTTCTCCGACACAAGGAAAAGAGCAAAGCACAATTCGTTCCACTCCGTAAATCAAAACCCACGATTCTCGTTAGCTCAAAGGGCTCGTAAGTGGAGTCTCACCAACATAACACACAAAACACCACACAGACACAACTCGTCCTCATAAGAAGAAAGTCAAAATACTACTATGAGAGTTTACATGGTAGTAGTTCCATTAATACGTGAAGATATAAACATAATAATATAAGATCCAAAAACTCTGTCAAGAACGATAAAACTCTCGTCTTCCTTACGTTAATGTACAGTATTTGCTTCAACGTGTTCAAGTCATAATATTTTTAATGGTCCTTCGCTCCCATCAACCCTTTCCTTCCCCTTTCACACAATTAAATCTCAGACACAGATGTTTTGGCGACTTTGAAATGGTTGCAAAACTCCAGTGATGTCTGACGCCAATTAACTTGGCACCAGAACCATCATATCGGCAGATTGTCAGGTCAAACTTTCAACGAAAGTTTAACAACTGACACCAAAATCTTCAGAAATTATTTAACACGTGGAGTTGTTTATGTGTGGGTGTGTGTGTAGATACGCATACGCATACGCAATTTTAATTGTCAATATTATGCCGGTTCATTGAATAGATTCATTAGTTTTGATGAATACTATACTGATATTTCAGTGCGGAACATATGGAGTCTGAGTGGAAATTGACACTTGACCTCATGTCATGTCATGTACAGTCTGGAGAATATTCTCTAATGTTTATGTGTGTTATGCAATCCACCTGTCCAGACTCCTCAAATTACTGTTATTAAATGCTATGCTCTTTCACAAACTGAACTGACGTTCCTTTTTCAAATTGAAAGGGGGAAATCGGTTCACGGAAAGTTGTGTGAGTTTTTCTGGAGAAGTTGCAAGGAGGAAGGAAGGGTTTGGACTGAACTGACAAGGAAGGCGGCCAAAGAACTGGATGATGAAACAGGAGATTTTTCTCTCTCTCTCTCGACTGAGTCGATTCAAGCATTCCCCACTGGGTAGAACTGAACTCAAACTGAAGAGAATGATTCCAATGGGTTGCACGCAAACACATGCCTACATAGCATTCATTCCATTCTTTCCACTAAAAAGATTTCGGGTTCAGTAAAACTTTGTTTTGTTGTTTCTCTATACTTTACAGTTTGAAAACCTCACGTGAACAATCTTTCCACTTTGTCGCATATCGACTTCAATTTCTTTGAGAGCAGCAGCGAAAAAACTATTGAACAAATTTAGTAAATTACGACAAGGAACGACTCATTCGGCATTTCTCCACTCATGCAATGAAATGTTTCACTAAGAAGGTGAAAGTTTCTTATCGGTTGGCGAAACAGAAATTTTTCACCCGTTAGACCCCATAAAAATGTTTTCAATCGGAAGTTAGCATGGAAGGCAGCCGAGACGTCATATTTTCCCAGTTTACTGTATGCATGTTTGGAACAAATGATTTTTGATATTCTTTTGACACTGATAACTGTCTCGACAGATGTAAGAAAGAAAATAAGACTGACTCAAGGGGTAGCCTGACCGCGCGACACGAAGTATTCCTTTGAAACTAGTGAAGAACAAGCGTAATTTTTGACTTTCCCTTGAAGATTTAATGCTCAACAGCTTTTGAATAGTATGCGTTATTCAATGTTGAAGAAATTAGAAATATTTATAGGAAGAATCAGATAGTTGATCAGTTGATGACGGGATCAAAGAATCCTTTGAATCCCACCACCACAGGATCACACACACACAAAAAGTACAATGCGTCAAAACAATGCCGTAACTCAAATTAAAAAAATACAATAGTCACTATTGTTAGTTAGACACAAATACTTACTTATTCAAATAGTTTATAAAGTTGACCCAACAATGTTGTACATGGAGGGCATCATGGTCCAACTAACCAAGACTAAGATCACACAGATAGGTAGAGGTAGGGCCCAAAAACTACAAACACCATGCAATTACTAGTAAGGAAATCATATTACGAAAAGGGTAGAGGTTGAAACGTGAGTCGACGGTGCCCTGCGTGAGCCAACATTTTAAAATAAAGTCCAATTTGAAGAGTTGAATTTGAAAGGTACTTCAACCAGGGAGAGGATAGAAAAGTGGACTAGGGCTAAAGTGCAAGTGTGGCCATAATACTTGTACAACTTGCAAGTAATGTGTCGACCTAAAACTTCTCATGTAGTCAAATACTTGGACGGACCCCCCTCAGTGTCATTCCGGTTCTCTCGCCTTCATCCCTCAACTTGAATCAAAGTGAAATAACCAAGGAAAGTTTATGGGTTCTCTTCAAAAACTTATATTTTATTCTAAACAGTACGTTCCCTCACTTCATGTAAATTATGTGACCTACCAATTCAACCGAAATGACGGGGAGTGATGATGAGGATTTTTTTTTTGAAAGTCATTAATTTAATTAATTCGTGTTACGCTGTCACTCAAGTAAAAACCTTTGATTCGGACACGTTTGCAATGTCAATTAAGTTCAGTAACCTTCTGAACCCACGGTCACCATTAATATACTGTATGATTTCATTAGATGAAAATAATGCTTATTTCAAGCCTCTGCTGGATTTTACACGGGTCGTATATTCTTATGCTGACCACTGACGAGATATGAAGGGGTTACATGAAACATGCCCTCAAGTACAACGCACGCCGGTGAGTCCTGATTCCTGATGCCCAGAACTTCTGGTTTAGAATATAATGAAAACATGTAATGACTTTCCCTTGGTAAGCACTTCGTGGTGTAAGATTCATGGAAAGAAATTGTCCACTTGCATTACGGAAAAATCAATAGACCGAAGTAGAAGTTAAAAAAAAGATTTATTACGATAAAGTGTAACATTATATTTGGGTTATAAAATACTTTCACCCGCACTCTACATACGAAGGCAGATACATGCAAAGTTTAGCTCTCAGTTGCATTTGCACAGACTGTGTGTATTCCCACACCTACTCACGGAATAATTAAGGCTCGTACTAGTCATTTACATTTTAATAATATTCAAATGAAGGTATGAAAAAAAGATAATTAAATTGTCTGGATGAGTTGACTGGTGCTTATACGGTGCGGTGCGACGATGGTGTTTCATCATAAAGTTCTGGCCTTTTTCAGCAGGCACATGAATTCCCAAATCCCGACCCCAAATGTCAACCGAACCTACACGTACGTATATTACTTACACTTGCAAATAGACAATGTAAACTCTTTTGCCAAATTCAACTCCGAATGTATACATTTTAGTTGTAAAGATGCGATGAGGTTAAGTTTTAGATGGTGACTTTCAAGAAAATGCTTTATCCCACCACGACTACGAAAAATCAACACCGTAAAGGTTTCTGAGCAATTGTAAAACGCCCACTCCATTATTACTATTGTTTTGAACTTTTCAGTATGAGTAGAATTAGCTTTGGGTTTAACTAACAAGATCTTAAGATCCTTAACCCTCAGACCTCAACCACCCAAAGTAAATGTTGTGAGTTGAACCAATTACGAGGGTTCTTTTTTTGTGTGTCCACGGAGCATGGAGGTACAAAGAATCAATTTAGATCCATGAAACCAACTGCATATGAGACCACACCTGTTTACAGAGTCTTTGAAGGATACAAAAAAAATCTTCACAAATGTATGAATGACTGGAGCGTGAGTGTAATGACCTGATAAATCCTTAACAATTTTTTTCATTCCTAATAAATTAAGGTTCAAACTAATTGTGTGTAAAGGAAAAGGGCTTGTCTTGCGTAACGTAGTTTACAGAGAGGACTCGAGACTGTTTTGAATCATTGGGTCGAAGACTGACCGACCTCTATTCAATTATATGGTCGCTGATGCCAAATGCGTTCATAGTTAATATTTCAAACGAGTTGTTGGTAATTAGTTTGGTCTCCAACGTAAGAATGTAGGAACGGTCTCATAAATTGTATAGCAGCTTGACACCTCAAAAATAACTGACCGAAAGGATGGACCTGAGTCGTCGCGCCCTTCCCAAAAGCTTTCATCTTCTGACTTCGCCGACTGTCGATGTGGCGATGACAGAACACACCATGCGGACTAATAAATCTAATCAAAAATATATTGTCCACCTCAAGAACAAGAAAACCGAGATATTCAGTACGAAAAACAATACAAGTCTATCAATGGCACACGTTCCGAAGATTCCAGTACTGCATTCGATAAACCAACTTGAACCACCGAACCACTTGGTATTTTTTATTTCAAAATAGATTGCATCACCTCAATCAATTAATTGTAGACAATATTCTTATGAATATTATTATTCTTCAAGCTTTAGCATGATAATTGGGAGTTGACTAGAATTGGCACAGGTCTTGCAAATTAGGAATGATCCCTTTCTGACAACTGCCATGCTAATAGAAATTATGTAAACATATCCAGTTTTCCTTTTCCAGTGAGATTTTATTTTACACTACTGCATATACAACTTTCAGAATTTTAACATTTTGTCTCATCTCAATCTCAAGTAGAGCTGACCCGCGACTGCTGGTACGAAAACACAAAGGGTGACAAAATTCCAGCTCTTTATATGCAACTTTACGACACAACCTCGTTTGTAACCTGCATTGTCGTCCTGCGTGTTCTCTACAAAATTTTATTCAAATCCCACAGGCGAAGTAACCTTTGGCACTAACCGTGCCCAGCTTTTATTCACTCACATAACAATATCTTATTTAAAATAAACAAAAAACTGTTCCAGAGGTGACTTAAATATGAGTAGTAAGGTACAAGTTATCACATCCGATTCTACAACATTGAACATTAGACGAGCCCACATTCCTCCAAACTAAACGTACCATCCCTTTAACATTGAAAATGTTAAATACATCCGTTTCCCCAACACCCACACCACGGAAGTGATTTTTGTGGGTCGTCATGATCATGACTTTTTCCATTGCTGAACCCCATGGTCATGTTCCTCCTAGACCCTAATTGTGACTGATGGGACATTTGACTTTGAAGGGGTCTTGGATTTCCACTCGGATTTCCTTGCTGGTGCTCGGAAGCCGTCCCAAATCCTCCACTACCAGTTGTGGGTTCTCCAGTAACTGTCGTCAAACCGTAGCATCTGGATGCATTGGAATTACGCCTAGGATCAAATGACATACTCCGATAAAAGGATTTACTCACAACCCCAGCACCACCACCAGCACCACATGCAGGAGAAATATACTGTGTAGAGGTCGAGTCTGGCGGAACCAAACTCCCTGGGGTTGACCTCAGTAATCTTAACAATGGCCTTTTGGCGTTAGGAGTCGCATTCCCTCCACCCGTACTCGGATCCACAACTTCCTGTGAAGAATGAATCTGTCCAGATCGTTGCAATGTCTCTGCCTCTGAGTTTTCACTCCAAGTTGACATTCGTCTTTTGGCCATAGGAGTACTATTACTACCACCGCCACCACCAGATTCAAGTCTGGGTGCCGAACTGACTGCTCGACTCACAAGTCTGTGGCAACCACGAAGTTGTGACTGTGGCGTTGGAATCGGTGCACTAACAGCATTCAAAGACAAATTTGTCCGGGTTGACGGTGTTGGAGAACTTGGACGGACTGAAGGTCCAGTAGTAGCCATTAAACGCATTCTGACCATTTCATCTTGACATGTAGGATTTGGAAACTGTCCACGTTGACTGACGCGTGGGATCTGGTCCAGGCTTATGGAATTACCCAGTGGCTGATGGCGTTGGGTGACAGAAGGCGTGTGCGTGACGGAAGTCCCTTGAACCACATTCGGTAGAGCCTGGACAGATTCTTGGCAATCCACCGTCACAGTAGTTTTGGCAAGGATTTGATAGCCCGCAATGTTGACAATAGACGGTATGTCGGTGACGAGATGCATGCGAGCAATCCGTTCTGAAATGTCAACTCCTTTGTAACTCAACCGCTCAAGCGGTCCAACGACTTGGCCGAATTGGTTCAGGGTTGAAATTATGGTAGAGTTGGATAAATTTGACGGAAGTCCCGTGAGTGTCACAACAGAGCACTTTGTTGTGACATCAATTAAATTCACATGAATTTTAAAGGAAGTAAGCATCAATCCTTTGTCAACCAGAGTTTTGACTGCCCTAGAGTTTGTGAGAGAAATAAAAATTTGAATCTGTCCTGAACAAGTACTCGAAGAGTTTCTTTTCACTGGTGTAACCATCACACGAACGCCGACAATTTGCTCAAGGGCTGAATCAAATTGATTTTCCAGCTCATCGATAATCTCTTGAGCCCTCAAACCTCTCAGTTCATAATTGCACTTGACACTGGGACTGGGGCTACTGGGAGTACTGGTTGGATTCAAAGAGTCAGAGTTACCCAACTCAATGTACCCAATCACCACATATCTCTCCACAGAGTCTGACAATTCAACCGGAAGATAATTTGGATTTGGTCGAAAACTTTGTGGTGAATGAGCATTTGGATTCGTCGTTGACATCATGGTCGTACTGCAACAACTACTCCGTCGTCTCCTCCCCCTGTCAAAGCCGTTCTCACAATCTTCAAAGGACAAATAAACTTCTGGAGAGGAATTCGTCACATTATTACTAAGACTCAGACTTGGTTCTGACTGATAAAATGGTGAGAGTGGTTGGGCCAACAAACCACTCGCATTAGGAAAGCTTAAAGTCCCACAACGAATTTCATCTGGGCCACCACCTTTTCCAGTCAAAAACACTGCTTGACTTCCTCTTCGTTTACTACTATTCGGATTCTGAAGAAATCTTGGTTGGTAAGGAGGAAGAGGAATGAGTTCTTGCTTGGACTGGAATTCCGTTGAATTATTTGATTCTAAATTTTCATCATCTTCTTGTTCAGCACCAGCGTATTGATTGTTACCCGTTGCTGTCGCTGAGTCAGGCTGTTGCCCGTCTGAGATTCTCAGCTCGGATGTCACTTGGAATTTTTTTGGAACGAGGGTGACACATCCTAGGTTTTGGACTGTAGCAGCAGCGTTTGGATTTCCAGACACTACTGAGCCTGGTTGTTCCGCGTCAGACGGTGTCCCAGTAGTGCGTGATGTACTTGGTGTAGGACTTCCAGCTGGGGTAATTTCAATCTTGGGATTAAAGAAAGGGTTGTTCAGACTCTCCATGCTTGGACTAGTCGGATTCGAAGTCAAAGATTGTTTCTGCTCCTTCAAATTGACACAATTAGAGTTTCTAGTGTACTGGGATTCAGGGATTGTCGCACTGTGAGTGTGACTCCCAATCCCACCATTAATATTTGGAGGGGTAGTTGACTTGGGCAGTGGAGATTGATTATTACTATTACTCGTATTTTCACTTTCCTCTTTGACGACCTCCAAGTCAGGTGGAACGGAGGTCAAATGCTGCCATAAATGATGATGAGAAGGTGGTTGATATAAACTTGTTTTAGAAGATGTTGGTGTTCCATCCATTGGTACATTGTCTAAAGACGAGTCATCCTCTGGACTTGCATGGGCACAAAAATAATGTTGATCATTTTCCGGACTTTCACCGGTAGAAGTGAAAGCAGCCAATCCAATGACGGATGATGAATCGTATGAATTCACGTCCTCGTCAATCATCATCATGTCTTCCATTTCTTCTTCTTCAGAGTCAAACATAGAGATGGACGTAGTGGCCTCACTTTCTCTTCTATAATTTTTAAAACGGAATTTTTGAGTACTATTGCTCGCCAAAGGATTATCTAATTGAACACTCGTTCCAGAGTCAGGTGGTGAATTTTCAGGATTCCCGTACGTCGCACACATTCTTTGCATCATGTCTTCTAGTTTTTCATACTCATCCCTTAAATTCCAAATCTCTCTTTTCAAATGCTCATTTTCCTTTTTCAATTTTTTAATGTCGTTGTGACCTTTCTCCACTTCATCATTGATGTGGATCGTCCGGATTCGTAGTTCTTCGTTTTCGTACAACATTCCACGACTTCCACGTTTGTCCAAAACTCGGTTTGGCTTCAAGTTCGCATCTTTCTTCCGCGTTCGCAACATGTTTCCAGGCATGGTTTGGAATTGTCGGGAAATCTTGAAAAGGACTTGTACCGCCCAGCGGACTTTCTCCGGAAGTACAACTGTAATATCAGACAAAAACAAAATATTCGAGACGAATGTCATTTTATACAAGATTCAAAAGTATGGAGACATGTTTTACAATTTAACTACAATTTTATTAAAAATTGAGGAATACGGATTCAAATAACACTTTTTGAATTATTTCACTATGATTATTTCAGAAATTCACGCCTTTTCACCAGTGAAACGTTTGAACATTCTGAAATGCAACTCAAGTATCAGGTATGTCCTTGTGTATACATAAATACTTCCAGAAAGTATTAATGTATACACAGTTATAGTAATTGCAAATTAGAAAATTGTCGTTGGACGAATTCGATAAATTCTTGACAAGCAACTTGAAATCGTTAATACTGCATGTCTGTGTCTGGTGATAGTTTTACAATTACTTGTAGTTAATAATTTCAAAGATAAGATTTCATACCAAATAGTGCCTCGTACAACAACAACAGGTAAAAAGGAGTTGCCCGATTATCTAAAACTCAACTCAACTACAACTAGAATCGAACTGGAACTGAAAGAACATTTTTGCGACTGAAAGATAAGGCAGAGAAAGACTCAAACTCACCAAGGGAAACATTGCTTTAAAACTGAATGGGTGCATCTGGTGATCTGGTATTTTCATGGACAGCTCAGGAGAAAACCCCGAGAAGAAGAATATTATGACGAACTGAACCAGTTGTTGATTTTATCTTGTCTCGTCACTTTAGAGTGCAAAAGATATGAAGCCAGTCGACCCTGAAGGAGATGAGATTTACAAGTTTATAACTTGCAAATATTTTAACTCATTGAACTACTCCTGTCGTGCAGAAAAGGTGTTAGAATAGCACCAGAAAGTAACCTTGCACTGAATAACTCCATCCATGAGAACTAAAGGACCGACTAAAATCCAATTCCTTCATCATAATAAACAATTTCAACACGAGTGAAGTTCATAAAAAAAACTCTGGTCATCCGTCAGCATACTTCTTTAGTAGTCCGTCTTCCCTGGCGTGACCTGCAGAAATCAGAAACAGAATTTTTGAGCAAGAAGTTTCGCAAATAAACACTAAAACTTCATTCCTCGTACTCCATTTGATATTCGCATGGATATTGGCATCTCGGAAACAGCATAAAATGACGGGGAAATTGTTAGGTTTTCAAGATAAACATTTCGTGGCCTTGAACATTCGTAACAAAATCCGTCTGATTTTATTGAATTTGCGAATTATCAACATTTCTTAAATTCGGGTCGGTATGTATGTATGTACAACATAGATGGATCTATAAAAACTTTTTTATTTGGTCAATCGTTTGAGAATTAACTGTTGTAAACAAGAGGCCCATGTCAGATAACAATTATAACAACCTTTAGTATCAGTCTTATACTACTCCACAGACGTTAACCTGTAATAATTGAACGAATAACTCCCACCAGAAACCATATAGTGCAAAAACATCACAGAAAAGAGAATCATAGCCGTTTGCTAATCAACCACACTCTCAATTTCTCAACCCACTATAATGGTTGTTTGCTCTTAATTGACTTTAACATGGGAGAAAGAGAATTGAATAAACATATTCCTTTATACTTGTAGTTTGGACACTAAAACGAGGTGCGATTAAATTCTACTGACATGACTTTCTTTTCTCTGATCAACATTGGGTGGTAAGAATAACACACTACTTCAGCTATGTATAAAGGCGCAAGTCATCGTAGCTCAAACTGTAGATTAGATAGACAATAGTTTTTTCAATCGGTCAAACTTTTCAGGGTTAACTGTTGTAAACAGTCAGCCGCTTATTATTTTGCTATATGCATGTGGTGGGTTTGATTCGTACTCAGACCCGGTAATTAGTAAAAAGAGATTTGTTTCCATAGACATCCTTCCAAAGGCTACTTTTCGTGTAAGTCAACGGATAAAGCAGGTGCCATTGTATGTGTTAAGACGAATGACAATTAATGTATATGTGCCAGGATATTTTATATATTTTTGATTTTTATTAGTAAAGTCAATATCGCACGGGGTTATCTAGATTAGTATGGAAAGTCAGATTTCTTTATATTATTTGGGCAAGTATTAAACATTCGAATTTGTCTTGATCAGAGCGTACTCCTACATTACATTCTGAATTGAAATTCTCTTAGAAATTCAATTTTGAGCTAGCTAGGTGGCTTTAAACAGATGTTGGTGTTTCTCTTGTTGGTGTCAAAGAATACAGGAAATACGAGTATGCAGTTAATCTCTCTTCTAGAACAAGCAGTGTGGCGATTGGCGAGTACACACATGCATGTATTAGCCATTAACCCCTGTCATCGGTTTCATCCATAAAACTCTGCCAAAATATACAAACAACTGTACCTAATGAAATGGGATGAACCATATAGTTTTCTTAGACACGATTTGTAAATTCCTAGTTTTGCTACTACTCTGCAAAAATTGACGTTTCGTAAAGCAAAGGGAGGACGGTTTCATGTCATGTTCATGTACGATCTTTCTGCGGAAGGAACAGCGATAACCGTATTATCAATTCAAACATACATTACGTTGTACTGCTTATACTCAGGATATTCGACGTACGGGTAGTGTCCATTCTGCCACAGAGAAAATATTTCCCATTTGAACGTTTTCGCGCCTTTAATGACGTCACTCATGTCACGGCCCACTCCATTTCTCTACACCACTTTGGAAAATTGTATTTGACTAGAATTAATTTTAGTTAAATATATTTA
>JAQGCB010001637.1:0-13754 GCA_034698835.1 Protaphorura tricampata
CGGTAAAGATTCAATTTTATTTATTTAATTAAAAAATTCAATAATAACGGGGCTTTCCACGAATGGGCACTTACTCTCATTCGTGGGTCCTCATAGTCCACATACCATGCCTTCTTTAGGTAAATTGGTGTTCGTTTTGAGGCTTTATCTTTGTTTATCTTTATTTTCTTGTTTGGTTTTCCATGTTCCATCTGAAAATAAAGTTTTGATCATCATTGTCCATTTCTGAGTAACTGTATTGGGAAGAGAAATTACAGAAGTTTCTACATCTTCATCATCTCACTCAGCCTTCTCGCTGTTTTCGTCCTGTCATGTTCCATAACGCATTTGGCAATGTGTAAGTGATAACATAGTGTTTTCGAAAATCTCGTCATCTAAGTATTTTTGCATTACTCCGGTTCAATAATGTTTTGATTTTAGTATCGAAAGACAAGGGCAATTTTCTCGAAGCGTTGCGGGAAACTCCAACGAGTGCCGTCGTAGTCCTGATAAGTTTCTTTGGGATGTGGACAGTCATCGGACTGGCTGGGTTTCATACTTACCTCATAGCAATGGAACAGACGACTAATGAAGATGTAATTACCGCATTAACTACCATTAGAATTGAAAGGGATTAGAATGGAATATTTAACATTTTGTTCGATCATCTTATTTCAGATTAAAGGATTATTCGGTCGTGGGAATACTAAGAATCCTTATTCCAGAGGAAATTTTTGTTTAAATTGTTGTTTCATTTTATGTGGACCTCATCCCCCAAGTCTCATTAGTAAGTGGTCAATTTTTTCTACTCTTCAAAAATAAGATTCATTTAATATGTAGAACTACTCTAAATTTTCTGCAGATCCCAGAGGTAGTGCGAATTCCGACTTTTTATCCTCCCTACCAAAGAAAAACTCTACAGCGGCAACTACTGCATCTGCTGGAACCGCAACCCCTTTTATTTACCCTCCAGCTTCAGCGAGAACTCAAGTACGTGGATTTTTAAATGAATGACTTGACTCGGCTAATTATGACAAAATAACTTAACTAATGTTAATATCAGTTTGGGGACGTCTCCGCAAAGCCATATCCTGTGCAACAAACTACGACACTCGAGCCGACAGGGAGTCAAGTACAAAGCACTTCTTCAATGCTAGGCGGGGTTGGGACCCCCGTCTCATTGTCGAGTCCGAGATATAATGAACCGGTGCCGATAAGTGGTAATTCACAAAAGGCAGGAACACTTCCGGGTAAGTTATTCGTGACTTCGTCCACCGAACCCACATCGTCCGCATCCGCCGGAACCAAAAGAGAATTCTTGAGTTTACGGAGAGAACCTAGGGTTAGTGCAGGCCCAAGTAGTCAGGTAGGAATTCCTAGAAAATTCTCAGGGCCCGCCGTCGTAAATCATTTAGTATCGGGAGTAGTAAGGCCAGAAGGGACAAGAAAATCCCAGAGTACTATCAACTTTGCTCAAACATTAAGTCGTCACAGCGGGTTAGCCCGTCCAGTCCATAATATTCGGCCAAATATGAAGTCCAATTCGTTTCTTTTTGTTGGAGCAGAAGATAATTATATAAGTGCCAAAGTTGTTCCGGAAGAATACACCGGGTTTAAATTAGTTTCAATGAAATCTAATATTGACAAGAACGGGTCCGGAAAAAGCACTGTGCACAACCTATGATTGATTATTTAGTTCAGGGTTAAGAAATACGTCCGATCCGACAAATGAGAATTTTATGAGATATTTGTGTAAGGTACGTTTTATGAGAATCTACAAATGAGTTCAGGGAATATGGAATGATTAACGAGCACAGCTAAAATCTAATTATGACATTAATTTTCTAAGTAGAAAAGTAGAGAGAGGGAATACGTAAAACATAACGTTGATGGAATCAGTAGAGGAAAGTAGTGTTGGTAATACCGTGGTTATACGCTGACGTTTATTCGTCGACATTGGCCTAACATTTTCGAGTTTGGTATAATCTCTGGAGTAACTATTATTTTTGAGATATGTCCATACTATTTTTACACGATTTCTGATTCAGTTTGTTTTTATCCGATGATAGAAGTTGTCAGGAAATAAAATTACACTAATATTCCAAACTGACTTACATGAAAGTTTCAAATTCAGGGTTGTGCTTTTATCTGTGAACTGAACGTATAGGTTTTTGGTGTTAAGTATTGTATACATTAGTTTATCTCGTGACGACTGTGATTTTAGATTAATAGTTAATTTTTGAAATTTTTATTGGTTTGGACAGTGGGGATTAGAGATTTTTTTTTTAAATAATTAGTGGGATTTCTGTGTACTTTTGAAAATATGAAAATAAATAACATAATGGTTTGACTTACATGCACTTGCACTGTGTGAGGAGAAAATGCTTATTACTTGGTAAGTGGGGAGAACCCGACAATAGTCAGGACGATTTTTGTATTTCATAAATTATAACACCTTTCTCCTCTAAACTAGCCCAGCCCCGCCACACACACTCACCTGTAGAACTGTACCCACCCGGCAACCCATTTTGATATAATTTTATCGTTATGTAACTGCTCTGAAGATGAATGCCTTCAAAATATATTATTTTAGCATTCGTTACATGAAATCAGTTATTTTGAGCCCTTTTAGTGCATAACCTACCACCTACCGCTTTGCATAGAGTTGGAGTACAAAATAAATGTTCGTGAATAATTTGATTATTTTTCATTATTTACAGAAACCAACGTGATAGGATCGATAGTAGGTGATGGTAAAGCCTACAGTGCCACGCAGAGGCATATTCCGATTGAGACAATTCCAACAATAATTCATCAACCAGGAGGTTCCGTATCGACTTCAAAGTCACTCATGAACGGTGGAACGCGAACCAATGGAAGTCCAACTTCATCTGTGTCATTGTCCATGGTTCAACTGGATTTTACCAATAACCATTCAGGTTCTAATTCAATTAATTCTAACAGTTTTCCACCGTTACCCCGAAATCATGTTAACAATGGAGATATCTCTATTAATATGGACGGAAAACCACAAGGAGGTACTAACATGTTAGAAAATATGACAATGATTAATTCTCCGCTTCATTTAGACACAATAATGTGACGCTGTGAGCGGTCTTTCTAGTTCAAACTTTTGTTGCCATTTATTCATTAAGAAATATTGAAATTGAAATGAATTCAGGCTTATCTTGATATCTGCTAGGATTTACCCAGTTTTTTGTCTTTAGCTTTATTGATTCCCGAAGAAACTTCTTTTTAAATCTTTTTCTACCTCATCTTTGATTATAACGTGTTATATTTATTACACACAAGGAAATTAAATAAATGTTAATTGTTAACTATTAACTTTAGTCCTACATTCCCTACGTAATTGTAATAATAGTCCATTCAGAATTCGCGCAGAGCGCCCCACGCTAGTGACTTACCAATTACCATCTATTAGTGCAAAACAGTCTTTCTTGTATTTATAATTATATCTGGGCTTAATTATGTTCTAGAGTATTTGCTCCTGGACAATGTGCACGGGTCAATCTATGTTATTATTGTAATTGTAACTTGTAACCTGCCAGAATTACGAACGCGTATTTTATTAATCATTGATTGCCTGCGGATTGAAATAAGTGAGAGAAAAAAACTTGCCTGACTGACTATTCTAGTGTATAACGTGTACGACTTGTAAATATAGTTCGTGTAAATGTAGTTGCATTTACTACACCATTTATAGGCATAGTTGATGTGATGTAATATAATTATCGTAAACAAAAATAACTTCCAATGATAATAGGGTTATTCTTGTAAAGATCAGCTGTAATTATGATAACGAAGACTCCTAATGAGTATATTAATTAGTACGAAACATAGACGTGCGCGTAAGAGACGAACACGGCGTTAAAATGATTGATGGTCAGTAAGTAGCTTTGATAAAATAATGACCCTGACCAAAATGATCATGTAAGCATTTGTGATGTTAACTTTTGCGTGTTTAAAAAATTCCACAATGATTGTACAGTAATTAAGCCACTCAGAGATCTTGGAAAACAAAATTACCTAATTTAATCAACAGAATGTTGGACTTCAATTTCCGACTGACACATCGCTTTCAACACAACGTGATTAAATTTTGAATAAAAACAGAAATTAACAGTTAAAACATTTGATCAACTTATAACTAATTTAAAAAAATAAGCAACATATAGCTCTAACGCGGTGAGTCCGTACAATATTTAGATTGCCTGCGCCTGCAATGTCATTCAATTTTGAAAAGGTCACGACCTCCAATGCACCACCTAATTTGCGTTATATCATTCAGAAATCAAATATTAGAAAATACGCAAGATTACATTACTCGTTAACTTTGTCCACAATTAGATTAACATTTGGAATGACTTTTCAACTACTAGTAAGTAGAAATTACAAAAACCAGTTGCAAGCTGGCGCAGATTACTAATTAATTGGAATTTCAATAAAAGGAAGGAAAGGACTTGCTCCAGATTGCATTTGTTACACAATTAATGGAAGTTTTGGTTAATGATGATTAGGTACAAACTACTCGACAAAAATATATACATCTCGTCACGCTTGTACAAAAGATCAGGTACAATACACAAATATAACAATAATTACTGAAAACATTGACGAACAAAAATCAGGTCGACTAGACTGTTGTCTTGCTCAATTTGTCGATAGCGATGTTTTGTTTGACTAGATATTTACATTGTTTATCGACATTAGTAATCAGTAATCACTGTAACTAACTCGTAAACGAACGAATACGAAACAGTGCGATGTACGTGTTGTGAGGCAGGGAATTTGAAAATTTGATACATTTGATTGTGTTTCGCAATTCTTGTTAAAAATTGACAAAAATTGAAGAAAAATTGTGCGATTATAATTCTTCATTTGACGAAGACATTAGGAGAGACTGATATTCATCAACTTCCATCACACAGACTCCATTCGCTTCATTATGTATGGTAGCCTCCTCTAGGTAATTCTCACAGTCTTCCCGATTATTCACAAATCTATAGATTTATTAGTAAAACTGGAGTATTCTAATTTTTTTTAAATATCGGTAATGAGGCAGCTTGATACATACATAATGATACATCTTCAAATAGGCTAATCAAATACAAACAAAATGTTTGCATAGCAAATGACAAGGTCCAGCCACAAAGCTTCGCAATCTGTCAAGCATGGGAAAAAGTCCGAAATTGAATGAAAGCCAAAATCAGAAGAACCTGGATAATCGAATTTAACTTTTATTTTCAAAAAAACAATACATTATCTCACTTCGCTTCCATGTTAATTGCATTAAGATTTTTTATCAAAGAATCATGTGGCAAATGAATTTACGGTTAAAGCAGTACTACTTTACTTAGCTGCTTACTATACAAATTAAAATAAACTACAGTTAATGTAAAAATGCCTTATTCGGTTTGAGCGGACAAATTACTAAAGCATGGTTTGCATAGCGTAACAATCAATAAATGCGAAAAATATAAACGAAATATCTAAATACTTTACTACTTTGTGAAAAACGAAAACATGCTGAAAGCTCATCAAAACACTAGTCACACTTTCAGCTCAACTCTTCTTCATTGTAGGCACTGTACCTGTAGGATACGTTGGACGTTGACAGAAGCGGTTGTTGCCGTCTCCGATGATTTGTCATTAAGTACATAATCCCCAGTAACACAGATAGGGCGAATATCACAGACCCACCTGAAAAAATATTAATGAAAACTCCACTATACACAAAAATATCATATTCACTCTATTCGTCTATTCTCTTGATCAATTTCTGTATCAATTTCTTTCTGTGGTTTGCCACTCACCAATAACCCAACCAACTGGACCCCGAAGATGAAAGCCCCTTTTGAATAAGAGTACTTGAACATTGCTAATAGTCCCATTATTTGGAGGCTCATGAATATTGAGTATCTGACAGAGCAAAGGAAATATGTCGATGGAATAAAAAGGGTCGACAGATCCAGATCGGAAGAGAGGACCATGGGCAAGGAAATAAGGCTGCATCACCCTGTAGTCGTTATCATAACCATGAACGCCGTATTTTCTGTTATCATCGTCTAGAGAAAATGCAGAATGTATTAAAAATCAATTCGATTGAGTGAAACAGATAAACAAATACAAAGAAGGTGGACCAGCTAAATGGTCATTACTCACGAGAAACATTAAACTTCTTGTCGAAATATGCCATGGAGCCTTTTTCTCCAGCGTAATCATCAAAGACGAAACCCAAATCAGCAACAATGATCAAAGGCATGATACGTTGTGTATTCCTCTTGTAAAACCATTTTTCTTTTGTATTTTCACGTTTATACACACTAAAATTTAATTTCTCCGAGGCTTTGTGAAAGGCACTGTAGAGTACGTCCAATTGACCTGTTCAAAAGATTAAGATAAAATTATAATTGAGAAAGAGAAAAAATGAATGATAACAATTAAACAAGGAATTTAATACAATACATACCTTCATGTGGATTTATATTATACTCTGGCGATTCACCATATTTGTCATACAGAGTTGTATCAATGATACCAGATATGTTAATAATGTTAGGAGCAGGAACCTCTTGAAATCCGTGGTCACTTAACATTATTAAATTCACCTTCTCAAAGATTCCCAAGTCTTTTAACTTCTCAATTAAGTATCCAGTCAAATTGTCCATTCTCTGAATTGCACTTTCTACTTCCTTAGACTCCGGACCAAATGCATGGGCCATAGAATCTGGTTCTTCAAAATACATAAATACTACGTTTGCAGGATTTGTTTTATTTGTGACCCAGTCCAATACGATGTCCACACGAGTTTCAAAAGGTATTGATGGATTATACTCCATTACATGAGTGGGAAGAGTTTTATTTTCACCGTATCCAAAATTTGATCCAGGCCACATCATGCAACCACTGTGCGAGTCATCATGAGACCATTCATTAAGTGTCTGAAAGAATATCAATGTTTTTTCATTAGCTTATCAAAACAATAGTTTTTTTTTTAGTTTTTCAGTCAAACTCACCCAAAGAGGTACAACATCACTTCGGTAGTGATAAAATTCTTCATCATGAACAGTCAATGTTTTATTGAGCTTCGTATCAAAGACGTGATTACCAGTGATACCATGACTCTCTGTATGAAGTCCTGTGGCAATGGAATGATGATTTGGGAATGTTTTGGTTGGAAATTGGTTCATCATGTAGGCCGCTGAAACTCCTGCATCCTTGATTTGGTCCATATTGGGTGTGTCAGTTTTCATCATATAGTCATAACGAAATCCGTCGTAAGACACAATTATAACCACCGGGTGTTCTGATATCTTAGTTTTATTATTAGGAAGCTCCTCTGAAGCTACGGAGGAAGCATTTCTTAAAACGCACGAGACAATTATCACGTATGTAAGTATAATTTGTAAATTTAAAACATAAAAAATCGGAGACTCTAGCCGAATAAGGTTGTAAAGAAAATTCCGAATCATTTCTGTAGATTGTAAAATTTGAGATAAATATAAAGAAAAAAGTTAAAACTTATACGCCGGCAGACCAACTGGACTGGAACTACTGAAACTGATTATCACAACAATTAAATTTGTGTACATATTGAAGAAGTTAATACCCTCCACGTCTTACTCAGAAATATCTTATATTTATTTCCATATTTTGTTCGCCTGTCTGAGCCTGGCCTTAATACTGAACATCAAACAATTTTTATTGTCAACTCAACAAGGCAAAGTTTCTTATCTGTCCTTAACCTAGTCGTGTGAACTTAATATTAAATTCCACACATCACATATGGAATTGGAACCTTAAATATGTACTAGGGTTGGAATTAGAAACTGGACTACGAACTCAGTCCAACTAATTTTGAATGTACATAATGATTGAGTTCCTCGCGCCTGAAAAAGTAAAATCATCGTTCCTTCTTCCTTGAACTTTAAAGAAACATTGAATAATATTGGGATTTCCATGAAAGTTCAAAAAGCGCTAGGCGCTAGACATTACGCGACACGCCATATTACTTTTACTTTAGAAATAGTGGTCTTGCCGTATTTTTCACCTACAAATGAATGAAGCGCGGCGCGGCACTTCGAGTGCATTTCGCACTCGATTGAGTAAAAGTGACCCTTAAAATGGGTGTACAGTACAATGAACCGGTATAAAGTTTTAAAACACAATTACAATTACTGAAACTCACAGAAGATAAACCTCATATGTAGGTTGTATCTTTAGGTTCTCTTTGTTATTAACAACTAAAATAAATAAAGTCAAATATCACGGACTAAATATCAGAACAAATAATTATTGAATATACTGCCAGGCCAGGGCCAGGATACATTATACATTGTCAGGATTTTGGTATTATTAATTTAAGAACATTGCACAACCAAGGTTAGATATAGATATAAAGCAAAGAACAGTCCACTCACCGGCCTTCCTTCAGTGATGGACGGATATAACATAACAGTGATAACAGCGACGAAGACAATCAAACATGCATACATACACACGACACAAGTTCAAAATTTTTTGGATTTCTTTTAGTTTTGAAATAATAACATAAAGTATCATAATTGTGGGATATGGAATGGAATTGACTTACACAGAAAAGTAACATCGAAAGGTACAGAGGTTCATCAGGCTTTGACTTAATTAATGAATAGTAATATTGACTATATTGGTTTGGCAACAGACTTCTGAGTTACTTATAATCTAAGATTAGAACTACAACCGTGTCTCGATATCTTGATTCGTTTTTGACTACTCAATATTTCCGAAACTAAAACTAGCACTAACATGATTTAAGAATTTCAACCATTTGATTAATTATCGAAGACCTTATGAATTACGAGGCTAGCGTATCCTACCCAACCTAGCAATTAATAGTAAAGTAATAGTAATATGTGACCTGTATCTTAAATTTAAATTTTTTCAGCGTGTTGGAGTATTGTTTTGAATTAATAACGAGAGCATGCGTGTGGGCCAGCACCACTAACACAAAGACGACATGAGGGGTTGTATCCATTCCTTTGTCTCAACCTGCAATGCAATTAGAGTGTCATTGAATGAATACAATGTTTTAAAATGAAAACCATTATCAACGATTAAAAATTGAGCGAAATGCACTTACGAGAATGAATGCTGGATTGGTGCGTTTAGGTAAGTGTTGGAATTTCGAATGTAGCGTGGTCCAAACTCTGGTCCTGATACGGGTACATTGACAGGAAGGTTCGCTCGATAGTGAACAGTACGTACTAACTGGTGGCTGACCGGTTGGCCGGGTCCAGTAAGGACAGGAGTTGGACGGAACCGAGGTGGAATTTCTACACCATTATTATAAGGACGACGAGGTCGATACATAGTTGACGTCATGACTGGTATTCGGCATACAGGAACAGGTATATAATTGTAATTACGATCATAATAATAGGTTCGCTGACCAAAACCTTGACCAGGTCCATTTCTCAATCGGAACATCTGATTGTTGCAATACTTTGGCCCTTGCGGATATTTAGGTGCAACAGACTCCGTTGGGCGAGGGTAAGTAGATGCAGTAATCACGGGATTCATAGGTGCTCCAATTTTGGCAGGAATCAAAGGCGTCTGCGTGTCAATCATCCTAAAGGGTACTTCATTAACGTTTAAGTTTGACTTAGCTTTTGTCTGGTCGTTTCCTACACACGAATTCGATTTGCTTTTCACACTGGGCAAAAAATCCAAAGAAGCCCGTAATAAGGGCATGGAATTCGATCTATAGATCTTGGAAATACTTGTGTCTGGTGCTCTTGCCCTTGTCGTTATTGGTTCTTGAACTTCAGGCTGTAAATCGTTGTTCTGAGGGTTGAGGTCAGATGGTAATGGCGTTGCAGCAAAAATCCACTCTTCAAAATCCTCATGCATAGCACCTAAGCGAACATGGTGCGGGTTCTCTGCAAGATTTTTGCTGATAGCTTTCACGGCATTTCTCTGCAATATGTACAAAATAAATATGTATTCTAAAGTTACTCAGTCAATCGTCAGTTGACCTACACAAATAATATATTCCTTACCAAATCAATGTAACTGTCACTTCGAATCACTTGAGGTTAACCTTTTTCAACACGGGAAAATATACACGTGTTCACCATTTGCGTGAGTGTAACACTTTCATTCGTTTCCAGGTAGTCTATAAATCGGTTAGAAAGTCCACGAATGAGTTCTCGGAAAGCTTCCTCAGTTGCTTCTTCTTCACTTACTCCTTCACCAATACCTGTTCATCATTGTGAAAAAAAGTAGGAGTTAGGATTACAAAACGAACATTCTTACAAATAATTTAGGGAAAGATCCATCGAGGAAATAAACCATCTAATCTGAATCCGCATAAAAATTGTAAAACGTTAACCCGAAAGAAAAGGTAAAGTTCAATTCGACTCGACCAAAATCGTAATTCTGATTACCTTCAATATTCTCGTTGACTCCAGGTAGGGGGAAGAAAATAAGGCGGACGACATTCTTCAACAAATATCCATGTGTGTCGTTATACATGTCGTTTGCAGAATCGTGCGTTTTATGTGGCAGTTTAAGAAAAGTTAAGATGCTCTCATAAAGTTCTCTAGTTGATGACGGAGGGTTCCATTGACTGAGACAGTTGGATGAAGATTGTATGAGTAACCAAAGAATGCAGCGAATTTTGTTCACTTCTTTCCTAGCTTCAGTTATCTTATTCTTGTATGATATCAACAAGACAGCCTGGTCGTACTCTTCAAGAATTTCTGTGTCCGTAACGGGAACGGAGAGTCCCTCCTCCCTTAAGGCATTTATCTGAAATGACATCAATTAAATCATTAATTGTAATAGTAACGTCTTTAGATCGATTAAAAGTCTTAAAACAGTACTACTCACTTGGACGACTTTCAATGAGAAATTATGGAATTTATCAGACATATCTTTCAGGTACTGGCACCAGATGACCAGTTCTTGAACGAATGACTTGATGACAAATGAGTTCAAATAGTTATTGAGGTCAGCTTCATTCAGACTAGTGATTTCACTGGTGTAGTTTTGAGTGTACCTATAATCCAAGTACTCAGAATCTGTCACCATTTTAATTACGATTTCCAAGTCGAATTTTATGTCTTCCACGATGTTGGGTGTGGCGGCCCAGCAAGTGTACAAAACTGACGGCTCGTGAAATGATCTGTATGTCATAATTGGTTTGGGATGACCGTACGCAGTGGTATCTGTCAATTCATTGGTTCTCAATGGATAGCTCAAATTATGGCCATTATTTTTATCACTTGGTGGCAGTGGCAGTGACATTAAGAAGTCGAATTTGGTCAGATCAGGCTCAGGCTGTTTGGGCAAGTTCGGCGGAGGTGGCAAATTAAATACTCGTGTCACTAGTGCTGACAGAGTGTGTAGGTCAACAGGAGTGTCCATGCTTGCTAGGTCGAGCAAAGGCAATTCATCTGGGATGCCATAACCATTCGTTAACTCCGCGGCAAGTCTCTTCGGCTGTTTACGTTTAGGTTCCACCGCAGACTTGAACAAATTATATGCATCCTTTCCTGTATAAAACATGGCCATAATTACTAGGAATCAAACCACGTCTAAAAACTTATTAAGTAACAGGAGAAAGTCCGCATCCAAAAATCTTTTGATCTTAAAAATATGCCGGCCTTAAGAAGTCATTTCAGAAAGTACGGGCGCTGAACGCAATGAATAATATACAGAATTAGAATCACCTTGACATGAGAGCAATAAGGTATTTCTATAAAAAGAAGTATCTCCTTCAATTGAACTGTAAAACGAACTAGTACACTGAAATCAGATTCGAAAAAATTCAAGAAACAAAGAAACCCACCTTTCCAGTTATGCCTGGAATATCTCCTTCGAGTAGACTTTCCATTAGTTTCGTCGGAGTCTGTCTCTGCTGGAGATTGCCAACTATACATTGGATCCGAATTGGAATTGGAATTCGATCTTCCAGTGTCACAATGATCACTCTCAACTTCAACCGATGAAAATGTATCCGTATCATGCATCTTCGAATCGTTTATATGGTTCCCTCCTTCAAGACGTGCTTGCGCCTCCAAATACAATAGCCCAATCTTATAGCCCAGTTCAAATGAACAAAGGTTGGACAACAAAGTAGGAGACTCTGAAAAAAAACGAACAAAGAAAATAAGTAAATAAGAAAAAGAAAAACACTCATGAACAGAACAGCAATATTTTTAAACTATCAACATATTTTGACCTTTGACCTCTTTTGATTTTACGCTTACGGCCGCAAAAGTATATCCTGTGCGTACAACTGTTGGTGCGATTTCTTGTCGTTGTCGTCCTCCGTGTTTAAATTGAAAATACCTTAAAATCCTTACTTTTGACCTTTGACCAATAACACACGCTCATTTAAAATTACACTTACGACTTGGGTTCCTACTCAAATCCAATTGCCCAGAAACTGTTGCCACATGCGAGTCCAGTTTCACCACTGATTTCGGAAAATGAAATCGATGACCAGAACTTGACCTGAACGACACTTCGTCGTTAAATCCATTTCAATTTGACTCGCATCGCAATCGCAATCGCAGCGTACTGATTTCGTTTCTTTGTGAAAAAAGTTAGTGCGGGTAGATGGAGGAATGGGAGGGCGAAAATTGCGTGGTAGTCAAAATCTCAGGGATTGGTCGAATTTGAAGGCCATTCGCGGGAGGGAGGAGCACGTGCGCTTTGTTTACATTCTCACTAGGTCAGTGACCTCTCACAGGGTGTCACGAATATTTTGCTAACAAAAATCCATACTGTGTTATGAAAATTGCAAGGTCAAAGGTCAAACCACCAAATATGCAAGTATATGATATATAAATATAGTTCCTTGCGAAAAGCTATTAGCACTTAGCACGGCAGCGCTGTTCGAGAGCATCTAGACTCTAGACACTTGAAAATACCTCAGGTTCACAAAATTTCTTCACATCTCTGCTATTTTTAACTATGATTTATCGTACTTTAAACTGTACGTTTCAACTAATCATTCACATCAAGATATCTACACCATTATGTATCTCAATCTCAATTTTGTTTAGAATTTGCCTTCAGTTTGTCCAAAAGTTGGAACAGGCATTTGTGGTGGAATTGAATACCCATCTTGGTATTGTGAATTGTCGAATTGGTTGTACGACGACGGCCATATTGGGTTAAATTCCTGTGCAGTTTGTTGTCCATAATTTTGATATTGCACATTTGAATTGAAATTGTAAGGGGTAGTGTATTGATATTGATAGCTATCTTTTTTAGCGTCATTGTGTGACGACATTATTTACTTTATGTTAAAAAATAAATTTGGAATTTGGAAAACAATTTTGATAACTTTATAAAAAAGTTGAACTATCTAATAGTTAGAATTTTGAAACAAATTATCATCGAAAGTATTCATACGGGTTGACGGGTTGTCTGAATTTCGTTTTGTATTTTAGCCACTTCTACATGGTAAGTGTTTGCATGACGATTACATTGAAGACATTGACTTTAGGAACGTTAGGGTTCAGTTTTGGGAACGTGAGCTAAAACTGGTATAATGTTAACTCTCCGCCATCGAAATGGATTGCAGCGTTGACGCTTATGCATAATAGTCTATCTCACATACGAAATTGCTCGAATAATTAAGGCATTCACAAAAGTACTCCCACTGATAATTTTGCTTTTACTTCGTAAAGCCCAGTGTCAAAGGTTAAGGTCTATGGAGTATCTATTTGTCCAGCTTCTTGGTTTCTGGTGCCGTTCTA
>JAQGCB010001638.1:0-13752 GCA_034698835.1 Protaphorura tricampata
ATAGTGTTTTAATAAAGGTTCATTCAAAAATTCGTATACCTATTTCAATTTGTATAGTTGCGGGTCGTACTCATGAACCAAACAAAATGAACCTCCATGTCCGAATGATTCAAACAAATATTGTTGACCGCAGCGTTTCCTACAACTTTTGTGAGGTTAATTATCTTCCTATTAGTACCTTTCACATAAAAAAAAATTGGTTTTTGTATTGGTTTTGGTTTTACTTCAGGTTTTGTGTCGATTTTAGAACAGTTTCACAATTGGTTCGGTGCTTACTTTACTTACATATTACAGGAGAACGTCTTGAGATAGACTTGTCGATGAGCGGTTTCAATCCTTGGTTCCAGAGTTCAAAAGACACACTATTTACAGTAATTTCTTTCTATATATTTGATAACTTAAGTGAATACATAAATAAATTATTAATTAAGTATAATTATGGGATTGTTTTTGTTTATCATAATCATTCATCCCCATCCCGAATTTATTTAGGAGGCATTCACCCAATCAATTTAATTTAAAAAGAACTTATGTATTTAAAAAAAATACTCGTATTACACTCTTTGACTTGTTTTAGGTCTCTCTTCTGGTGTGAAAAATGTCTCGTGCTGTTCAAGGGAGAGCGGAAACAAGAAGTCGAAGTCGAGCTGCAAAGAATGATATTAAATCTGTGGTTCCAAAGATTGCGAAGACGCGACATTGGGAAAAGAAATGGGTAACGTTAGGCGGTACAACAATGCGAATCTTTAAATGGGTCCCTGTCGTTATGAACAACGCGATAGAAAAAAAGAAAAAGGAGTTGGTGCATGTGCAAAATGAAATTATAAATAAAAGCACGTCAGAAACGTTACCGGCCAGTATTACAATGGGAGAAGACTCAAATACAAGTTCTTCCGTGGCCAGTGACTCACAGAAAAACCAAGGCCCCTTAGAATTTTTTGCGAATGGGGGTGCAAGTGCGAGCGAGGATTCTCAGAGTGGAGAAAGTGTTGTCAATATTCAGAAAGATCTCGCTCAGTCATCAGAGTGAAAAACACAAGTTGGAAGTGAAAGTGGAACTGGTCTCTACAAAAAATGACATTTTTATAAAGAGTTAGTTATGACATAATTGTGGTGTATCAAAACAATGATTTTTAGGACAAAGGACAATGTTATTTGACAGGACGAAAATGCTACAAGAAAAGAAGAGTTTATTGTACATAATGTTCAGTTTTGGTCAATAAATATTTTTGAAAGTAATTTGGTCTAACGCGATTTTTCATTTGCCTTGCCGACGTTTCAATGCTCAGTGAAAGTCTCAGAGTCAAGGTCGCACAAGATAGAAAATTTTAATTTTAAACTTCAAACAAAGAGAAACAGCGAAATGAATAGATTACTTATTATTACGGATCTCAAACCGCTATAGCCACAGTTGCCTAATCTATAATAATCTAATGCATCTTTCACTGATGTCTCGAGTCTCGGGCCAACCCGATTTGACTTTCTCGATCACGGGGTTTTGAGAATATCATTCGTTCGCTTCAGTATTTTTATTATATCAATATCCATATCGATAATTCCGACTTTATATGTCGATTGCCGTTGTCCGGACACACCGCATGTTTGTCAGGGTGCGGCGCGGTGACAAACAAGATCGTGTATGAATAATTGCAATACTATCCAATACACTTGGTTTAGTCCGATACGTTTGTTATGTCTATTCCGATTCTGACACGCTAAAAATTTACATCGTCTCCCTCATAATTGTTCGATATGGCTGTTGTGTCACCAACACTCCGTAAGGTACCAGGCGGTAAGCACCATGAAGGCACCACACGCTCAATGGAGCAATTTGTTAAATTGGACGCATCCGGGAACCAAATTGAAGAATTCTTGGACATTTACTATTCCGAACAGTCTATGCCTGTGCGAGAAGCAAACTTTTCACGGAATCAAATTTCGAAAATATTGGATCTGAAACCGTTTTGGGCACTCACGGTTATAAATTTATCTTGTACGTACATCGGTTGATAGTTATGCCACAAAGATTACAGAATATTCTTTAATCTGAACGTTTTATTTTGTGCCAGACAACAAATTGACAACAATCGATGGTTTTCAGATGTGCACATATCTCAGAGTTCTGAATCTCTCGAATAACGCAATAACTGAAATTAGAAATCTTTCGTGTCCAAACTTGGTTATTTTACTTTTGGTAAGAGATTCACTTGTCGGGAATTGCTAATTTTTTAAGTTTCTTTTGCTATTAATATGTACCATAGTACAGGGTGGCTCATGATAAACATTCAGTACTAGAGTCAAGTGACGTACGTACCGTCCAAAGAATTAATTGGAAAATCTGCATTGTCCGTAACATAATGTTTGTAATTAGGCCAAGATTAAAACAATGTTCCAATCTGTCCCTCCTGTGTGTAGTGACACAATCAGTCAGCGCGCTATTATTTTGAGCCACCCTGTAAGTGATATTCGAAGTTTGATACGATCTCTTAATTGACTTGGGTCAATTTTCAATTACAATTACGTTTGTAATCAAATTACAATTACATCAAACATTTTGCACGTAATTTGTTATTGTGAGTGTCGTAAGATACTTTACTAATTACTTAAATTACTTCAAAAATACTTGTAATTGTAATTTTATTTTGTAATTGAAATTATATTTTTCTCAATTACTTTTGTTGACTAACTGAAGTTAAGTTCAGAGTACCTACTCAATATCGAATGAAGTGTTTTTAGTGCTGAAACCATACAATAGTATTTGAAATTGTAATGTGTATATTGTAATTGCAATTAATTACTTTCGCATTTTAGCATATTATGTAATTCGTAATTGTAATCAACTACTTTCAAAGTCGAGGAATTGTTTAACTAATCTGTAACCACGTTGCGTTGTTGTAGAAGTTCAATGAATTGACGACTTTAGAAGGTGTTGAAGAATGTGGCAATCTCCGTTATCTGAATATTTCAAATAATGAAATAAGTGAACTACATAGCCTCAAGTGCCTTCCAGAATTAATGGAGTTGAGATGTCACGGTAAGTTATTATCACGTTCGAAATATGCACATGTAGGTATTCACCCCGTAATTTCACACTGACCGTTGAAACGAATTACAAAAAATAAACCCTTGACTATTGAAACGAATTATTAGGTGGTGCGGTCTATAATCTGAAGGGTAGCAGCCTGAAAACCAGGTGTGTGTATAATTTTAAAAATTTCAGGAAATAAGATTGAGGATCTCCTGGAACTTGAGCATTTAAAATCTTTGATTCACTTGAGTCATGCATACTTGCAACCGAATCCATGCATGGAAGTGGGAATGTCCAGATCCCTGCTTGTACACATGCTTCCGCAAGTTCGATATTTGGATGGGGATCAGGTCACACCGGATGAAATTGTATGCAAAATACGATTACTGCATTCTGTGCTGACTTTTTGACTTTCGAAGTCCGAATTATAGAAACATTTACTTTTTTCTTTCCATGTGTATGGATCAGTTGGAAGCAAGAAATACATTCAATCCGTCATTCACCAAATTAGCATTTGAAGACCATACGAACACAATGCTAGAAAAGGCTTGCCAGTCCTCAAACACTATCTTTGACGAATTTTGCAGGGTCCATCCTATCCCACCCATCTTGCTGCTCGTCGGCAGTTCTAAAAGTAATTCAAACCGTCTAGGGACCTTATTGAAAGAACGATTCAGACATGACGTTATTCTCGGGTAATTTAACAAGTTAGGAAAGGAAGAGAGGATTTGCCACTAATTATTTCTTGCCTAACAATTTAACAATTAGAGGCGTTCATTCAACTGCGACAACAATTGATGGAGGAAACCCTTGTAATGTTGACATCCCCGTTTCGTACGATAGCTTCTTGGAAATGAAGAGTAGAGGAGAATTCTTAGCTACGAGTCATATATTGGGTCGTGTTTGTGGATTTGCTACTTCACAAGTATGTGAATCTTTGAGACTTATTTGAATTTTAAAAATGTACGGATACTAACGAGCAATCTATCTATATTATTTCTCAAGATTGCTCGGGCCGCAGAGAAAGGTGCACTTCTAGTGGCTACCGTACCATTAGTGACGGCCATTTGCATTCGTAAATGGAGATTTCGACCAAAATATGTGCTGATTTTACCATCAGATCCGCCCCACTTTAATGTCGATGAATTTATCCGATCTCATATAAAAACTGAGGATAGAATTAAAAGTGAAATAATTGAAAGTGAGGAGGGGGAGTCATTCGAAGAGCAACCAGAAGAGGATGAAATAAATCATCCTCGACACTCAAGGATCGTCAGTTTTGCAGCTTATGGTACAATTTATAACTTTGTTTGAGCTGATTTTGTACAGAACTTTGAATTGGTAACCCATATTACAGCCTTGCCTGAGACGCATCACACAGTTGAATCTGCCACAAACTTTCTAACGAAGGCAGCTATTTTAAAATACAGCATTGCAAGTAACGTTAGCGATGACACGGAAGCCTACCTCGACACTGTAACTGAATCGCTCCTTAATCGCTCTTCATCAGGTGTATTTGGTTAGTTTTATGAAAGGTTAAAGAACAGAATACAATCTAAGCATCGTAAATATGAAACATTTTATTTCGATTCTAGATATCGAGCAATTTGACCCACTAGACGCAAGTGCCACAAATTAAAACGTTAAAAATTTTGTTGAAATCGACTGTTTTCATTGTGCCATTTTTTTAGGTAAAGGTTCCTGTGGTTCAGTTTCAACCTGAGCAAATTGCAGACTCTTTAAGGCGAGATAATTTCAAAGAAGTTCAGGCGGATGATGAGGGTGTAGAATCGTTCAATGCAAATTACTTGGAATACGAGGGTGAAGAAATTGGAGAATATAACGAAGTCGAGGATTTCTACCGTTATCCAATTTATAGTCGCCACCCGTTGCATCACATGAAGGTTTCGATTGCTATGTATTCTTTAAATGACGCTTTCTTGTATCACCCTTACTGTATTAAATGTTGTAGGAAACACCTCCATTTACGGTTACGAATCGACTTCGTCGCCTTAGGCGTCTTGCAAGCGTACTTCTGATTCAAGCCGGAGAATCAAAACCTTCAGAATATGTTCCAGATATAATGATGAATCTTCCAGGAATACAACCAGTCGAATCAGGAGTCATGAACACCATAGATTGGAAGAAGACGATTTTACAAAATAGTCTTTATAACTCGATTCTTGGAACGGACGAGGCTTACTATATGGTTCTTGCAGAAACCACAACAAAAAATATAAAACCAGAGCCGAAGGATACGCTCAGAAGTACACTCATGCCGCGTAGTATCTCATTTCCATTCGAAAATACAGGGAATACAATGAATTATCCTATCTATGGAAAAGTCCAGACTGGGTCTCAACACGTTGAGAAGGAAAAACTACTAGACAACTTTGAACTCGTCTTCGTGAATCAGAATGAAAAACCAAATGATACTTCAAAAATTGACGAACCGTCCTTCGGTTTGGAAATTCCCATTCAGTCTATTCAATCAGAAGGAGAGAAAAGGGGTGTTAGCGTTGTCGCGTTTTCAGGTGAACCGTGTATATATGAGTGGATCGACAAAATATTATTATTTAACGGGTGGTTAGTGTGTACTCCTGTAATAACGATGTTGGCGGGTGAGAACGAATGACATAGTTATCAAATTGTAATACGAAGTAAAAATTAGCATTATTCTCAACAATGAGTGAATTTACACGAAGAATATAATTGTAAGGCCATGTCGTTTTTTAGTGGATTTTCGTAGGGATGTTATGGGTTGACATACTCACTTTAATTCGGTGTTCCATTTAGAAACAAATCTGGAAGAGCTAAAGACTGGAAAATCACGTTTATCGTACGACGAATATATTGCCGAAAAAATCCGTACACGAAAGAAGACTGGCTTTAATCGTATGCCCCCGAAGCCACCACCTGTAGTATTTTCAGGTTTGCTGCAAAACCATTAACCAATGCTCATTGTAATAATTATTCATAGTCTATTTTTTATATATTGTAGAAGCAAATCTTGAAGACTTAGCCACTCAAAAAGAAAAAGAGAGACATTCGGATGCTCAATTCATTTCAGCAAAAATACAAAAACGAAAACCCACAAGGTTTTCACACAAAACATTAATATCGGATGACAGTGTATCCAGCCCCAGCGGTACGTAGAACTTCAATTAAAAAGTACATGGTTTTAGAACAGTCCGTCACTTTACCATTAGTACATAACTAACTAGTGTACGGTGTCCGTGGTTTTTAATAGTGCCCGTTCACACCTTCTCCATTACTAGAAACAGAAGCAAACTTGTAGTCTAAAGTCAATCACCGAATATTTGGGCTACATTAACCTTCTTTTTCCGACTAGAGTCAATTAAGGGTGGCGGCAGTGAGGAAGGTTCAGGGTCTTACATTGTGAACGAGTTCATGAACTACGAGGACGAATCTGGAATGATTGACGACGAGTTTGATGATTCTGAAGAATTGATTAAAGACAACTCCTCTGAATTGGTTCAGAACACATCATCTGAGCGATCACGTTTCAAACATCGGGACGCACTTGAACTCTCGATACTAAAAACTAGGGAGGAGTATCATAACTTCCACTTGGAGAACCCTGGTTTTTTTAGTGCCGTCCTTGATACTGCTGATTTGGAAAAGAGTAGTAAAGAGCTCGAGGCAATTGCCGGAGAAATGCTTCGAGACTACAAATCCGAACTGAAAAGTGTGGGGCAATTCATGAACACACACGCAGGTTTATGCATAGGCGCATTTGTTACACGGTATACTCAAAAGAGCAAGTTATAACCATATTATTGGTAACTTACAGGTATTAATGTCGCGGACGAAGAATCGTTTATAAAGGAAAGAACTGAATTTTTAAAGTGGTGTACCCATGAATGGGACAAAGGCTACCAACACCCCCTTCAACATATGAAGGACAAATTCGGAGTAGACAAAGAGAGTCGGACATTTTTCGAGGCGAGGCGTCGTCCGGATAATATTTTGGACCCTACCTTGCCAAGACACCATAGTTCAGCGAAGATTCGCCAAATGATTCGTGTGGCTCAGCATCATGAAAACAAGGCAGCTAGGAAGAATGCTAAACTGAAAGACAAAGATAATCTACAACGTGAAGTGGAGGATGTCCAGGTAGACGAATTCGAGTTCGAAGATGATTTAGAAGCGTTTTTGGCAGGACATGAAGAGGAGGATAGTTTTGAGGGCGAAGGCAATGAAGAATATATCGGTGAATTCGACTTGAACAATAGAAGTTCTGAAGAATTTCAAGGTGAGACTGAATACGGAGGCGAAATTGAGAGAGACGAATATTCACATTTGAGAGGAGTCATGGATTGAATCGAATATTATCAAATAATACAAAGTAACTAAACATACTAATTATTGCGTTTCCTTAGTCTTGCAACTCAATCTTGCAGCGAAAATTGATGGAAACAATAAACAGAAATAAATAAAATTTGCTGAACTTGAGAAAAGAATACTAATTGAAAATAGAAGTACATTATGATCTATCAGAAAAGGTGCAGGAAAATTTTGTTTTTTAATATTCATATTAACGTATATTTTTGTCATTAACTTATTGTCTGGCACTTCACTTATATAACTTATTAATTTATATTTTTTGAACACTTATCCTTATTTCAAAATATTCGTCGCAAATACTGATGGAAGTATGAATTATTTTTTGTAACTGACACATAAACAAACCGTTCCGCCCGTTTCGCGTATAAAAATGGATTTAACAAACACAAAAGTGGACCCAATCAATTTCCTTCAAAAGGAGTAAAGTTTGATTGATCACTTGTTTAGTTTGGCTCTGCGGTCAATCTCCTCCATTCGTGTGAGCAATTGCAAAGCAATTGCACATGCAAATATAGTAGTATTATAATATAGTTGCATTCAGGGGTAACAAAAATTAACTAAAATCACACCTGTCTCTATCTGCTTTTGAAAAACGAGTGAGACTGTTGGGTGACCAGACCACGGGTGCATTTTGGCGTGCGTGGCGTCTAACAGAATACAGGAATAAATGTCATATCCACCTGTTGTCCTGGACGTTATAAATTGCCAATGCCATTCTTTTGATAGGCAATTACGGTTTATTTAAAAACGTTTCGCAATTCGATGTCAAAATTATAATTGAACATTTTTAAGTACGACTACTGGCGAGACTTTTTATTTAGCTGACGTTTATAACACTACTGAATTCATTCATCGGGTCTTTTACTTATTTATTTAAACAGAATTATTACCCCCAAACTTCAGACTTTAAACAATCCCTGACCTTCTGGAAAAATATCACCATTGTTATAATATTGAACTTTTTCGCCGAACCAGGACCACTATCACTGCCACTATTTTTCATTAACAAATTCAAAAAAAGTTTAGGCTGTCTAAACAATTGTCCGACGACGTCGCTCTTCTATCTCTAAAGGGATATCTTCTCATTATTCTTTTATACCATCTAATCTCTACAGCACATCCACCCATTACAAAAAATTCCTAAGACTTTCTAATCATATGGAACATGCAGAATATTTATTTCAACTCCTCATTGTTGTAAAATATTCTGAAACTGGCTATGATAATGCGCAGCAGTGATCTCGTTTAAATGATGAATGATAAATATTTCTCCTCAAACTTTGGGTAAATAAAAAAAAGCTCGCCGATCGTGCAGCCGGCGTTCGAAATGATGTAAGATTTGATACTTTATGATTTCTAATCAGCGATTTGTATTAAAAACTGACAATTTAAATTAATTAAAAGTCCAATCGCTATGCACTGCACTGGTACGTATGAAAGGCGTAGTGCGTGACATGAAATCTTGTATGATTCAGACTTTAATCGACAGTCCTTAAAAAGGTCCTTAATTGGTTTCGGATTCATCATTCTTTCCTACATCACTCCTAACAAGGGTTAACCTGAGCGGAGAGACAATAACATTGGGAGTTAATCCGTAAACCAATCTTGGAATTTATGAAGTGCTTCTGACTTTCAGATATATTCGTTGAATGACCCTGGTTCGTTTCCCTTACTTTCGTTTTGCATGTGCATGACTTGCAGCTAACTTTTCCTTCATTTTTAGGTGGATGTAATGGAAAAAATATGTGTAGGTGGTCCGTCCAAATATTTCTCCAATTCATACTTTCACTATTCTCCACTTTGGTGTTTGCCAATCGATCGAACCCTGGCTAGCCTGAGAGAAAGAAAGATGCATGGAGTGAAGTACGTCTATGTATTTTCACATAGTACATAGTAGAAGTAAAGAGTTCATTCCTCACGTTCGCTCAGTAGCCGGCAGTCGCAGTTCTGGGAATACTTACTGAATAGACAAGGGCTACCTTAGGTGTGATCATTTTCAAAGTTCAAAGTTTTTTTATTTAACATCCAATCGCAACATTTCCTAAAATGATAAGAACAAGTCTCAATTGATAAATTGAATTTCTAGATTCGAATTTGAATTTCTAGATTTCCGAACGGGCCGGCCTTTCAGTGTTTTACTTTCTGCTCGGCTAACTATAGTATAGTATAAAAAATAAAGTCCCTCGTTAATGACTGTATCACTAGAAATTCGTTTTCCCAAATATGGGCAAATGGTGCATCCAAACAGTTGCACTGTTGTTGTCCGTTATGAATGTGATAACGCTAACAGAAACGAGTCCGAATTCTCCGAATCCAGCTTCAATGGGGTAGTCAGGTACGTAATAATGAAAAACGTATTTGATGGGAATTAATTTTTGGAATGACACTTCTAGCTACTTTTGTATTGACGAGACTTGGGGTATTGCGTTATTTGACCTGGAGGGGTAAGCGAAGGTCAAGAGATATAACGTAGAAAATGCAGTTTCATTCAAGCAATGTATTGTAGACTCAGTGAACCTAAGCAAGATCCAACTTTGTGCCGTGACCAAAGCGTCGGCAAGAGGAAGCATTCTAAACATTCACCACTTGTATCTTCGTTGACTTTTTGGCCATTAATAGTTTTGTCTCTGAGACTGCGAATAAATTAACAAGAACTACTGTGTTGGTTGGAATTTAGTTTAGAGGGGCCCAAATAGAACGGCACTGCTCGTCGTTGTTAGATTCTTTCCCTCAACTCCTCTTGCTTTCCCTGGCTACTTTCCTTTCCAATGCGTTTTACTCTAACATCCATTCCATGCATAACTTTGCGCATGGTCTTTCTCCAGGATTTTTCACCAGGAATGGGATGGAAAGTAAGAGAGGATTTGACTCTTCGTGAAGTTGGCACATCACTGTTGCCTGTGCCTGTTCTGTTCACGACCTGAACTTGTTGAGCAACGCTGACTGGAGGGTACCAAACCCAAATAATATGTTATTTCTTGCTCATCCTTAAATACACTACGCGACATACCCTGGGAAGGGGGTTTGGCAAAAAAAACACCTGCCTTGAACACGTTTATTCTGATCACCTCGCTTTTACTTTTCTCACTGTATAATCAATTCTGGAGAAAGTAACTGACTGTGAACAAGGGCATGGAGTGCCTGTGCTAGTACCAGTGCCGTGCCGTGCGTGACAATTGACACTGAAAACTATGAGTAATTTTTAAACCTAACGACTAGACTCCCTGTGTCGGGACACGACAAAAGAACAGTCAGATAAATTAATATTAAAGAAGGCAATTAAAAACAAATTTGTGTGCGAAGGGCAGTGAAGCTTTTCATCTATTACATTTATTACTTTGTTTATTTTAGCTGAGTTAGCTTTTTTGACATTTTGTAAGGTGTGTAGATGTGTTGGTGCAGTGTGTGTGGGGAAGGAGTTGGGCTAGTCAAGAGTTTATTCACGTGTTTAAATATTTCGTAGTGTCATGTCCATTTCCATGCTTAGTGTATCCTGCTGCTCACACCTCGAGTGGACCATTACTCAAGAAACGGTCATTCGCTCACTTAATGGTATCCATTTAGCCCTGAGTACTCCTCCTCGTCGAAATGGATACTTTTTAAGCAATCTTAGTGAGTGGCAACAGTTGGTGTGGGAGAAAGTTTACTTTCTCTCATTATTATTAACATTTTCCAAGTCTCGGCCGCCTGTGTTCAACGGATGCGAGCGGACTGGAATTTTTGGGGAATTAGAGGCAAGTTGGCCTACTCTCAGGCATTCTAGACTCTCGGTTATACATGGGAGTTCGTCCGAATTTAAGGAAAAACATTCAGAAGCGTGAGTTTTGCATAAGCATAACAATCCTCTAAGAAAACTTAGTTTCAACATACTACGTAACCGTTACTTTTTGTTGTCATCATCTCCTTGAATTGGAATGCCAACTTGTTTGTGTTGTTTCGAATGCAAAATGGGGGCCATACGGCAATATACAGGAACGGAATTAACGTGTAGATATGTGAACACAAGTAGTCGCTAGGTAAACGAAATTAAATATTCACGAGGAATTACATACTCTCTGGGTATGGTTCACATAATTGTGAGTAGGCAAGGAATCACAAAAGCTTTTAGTTACCCGGATGAATCGGACTTCCGCAATGCGATACTCCACGTAAGAATGGATTTCCTGGTAGGCACGTTAATACTGAACAAACAAACAAAAACTGACAACTTCCGTATGACCTTCATTAACCAGAAATGAATTCTAACTATGCTTATTAAGAGGACATATATTACGAGTAACGAGAGCTTATGTAGAACCTTTTATTTGTACAGGATTGTTCATGTGGAGACGAGAAAGCGGTGAGACCGTTAGTGGGCCTTTAGGCGACATAGGAATTCTAGCTCCACACGGCATTTCCACCGACGGACAACATCAGCAACCGATACAACATCAAGAACTATCATCACTTTTACCTTACAATCAACATTGTCACAGAAATTTCTTGCACACACTACAAATTCATAACATTGGTCCATCCATTCGGTGTGATTCTTCCTATTTGGGGGATTCCCCGATCAAGAAGGAAACCATTAAAGTGAGTCATCCTTTCGTAATTCTTAAGTGGGATGAATATTTCGCAAACCCAAACAATGCAGTGATTATGACGTTATCCTAGCCGAACAGATAACATTAATTTCGGGTGTAGATGTTACACTACGGCACTAGGCTGCATCTATTGCCAAGATGAATGCGTGGTTTAGCAAAATAATAAACATATACACCTATTTTGTGGAGAAAAGTCACAATTAAACATGAAGAGAAAAAACCCTAAAGACTACGTACACATGTATGGGTGTTTATCCTCTTCATACCCATGCCCGTGGTCTGGTCTTGAGTTTTATTTGGTCCGCAGGTTGCGGCTTCTAATCTAAGCTGTGTTGAAGTTGTGTAAACAGATGATTTGTGCTTAAATGATGAACAAAGAAATTTTAGTAGGCATACAAGTGATTAGCGTTGTTCCACGTTGTCTTTTAAGTAGAAGCTGCTTGACTGTGCAAAGAATATTGAAAAGTCCAGATCTTACTGCGTAATTAGGCTAAGGCTAGGAATTTCATTGCCGCAATTGCTTTGCTCTTATGTGTACTGGACATGGTTGAATTGCCGGAACGTTTAATTTTAAATTAACACTTTCACATTAATTGACATTTGTCTATATAACATCAAAATAATGACAAAGACACCTCAAAATTGCACTGACAAGGGCTGGGTCAGTCTGAATTAATTTTGGATACACTCTAAACTATGATGTCCCACTTTAGACTGGTTTGGTAATAGCAAATATCCAGTCCAGATAACAGGTTAATCTTTCACTGTGTCAATGCAGTTTTATCCATACCTCCGAAACGGCCATTACTATTAATTAGAATTAAATGCACCCGCTGATGAACCATTGTAATTCTAAATTATACCGATTGTGGGCTATGTATGCAATGACATTACTTGAATAAAAATAAAAGTACAAATATATATCGGGTGAAATTGTACAGGAATTACACAATACAACAGCCTCGCCAAACTAACACGGATGAAATTAAACTGTATCACGGATTGATAACTTAACAGGAAATGACTTGACAATTTTTTATTATATGTGCTAATGTGTGTAACCACTGATCTGGAAAGAATTCCCGATTGAAATTATGAGTGACTTTGTGACTAAATTTGCATGTATTCATTATAGAATACGTCAGCTTATAAAAATCTCATTGAGTGATTCTTTGATTCCGATTGATGAAAAGGACTATGCAGTGAGAAGTGGTCGATGTGAAGTTGTACTTTGTAGTCAAGGAATATTTTTTGAATTTGAATTACAAATACATGAAGTGTTTCGAGAGAATTAATTTACGAATATCTACTTTGCTCTGTAGAAGGACAGGGACAGATAAATACATTATACACAATCTTTCACGAGCCTTTATTCTGAATTCTGCAACAAATCAATTTTGTGTCCTCGTATAATTAGGCGGTAGCTGACGTGACGTAGCTGATGACAAGAACACTGCTAATTATTTGTTCTCCCTAGCTCATGGGACAAAGAAATCTGAAATCCATTGATCATTCCGAACTGACAGGTTTAAAGAAAGTAGGATCTTGATACTCTCACGAGCTCCCTTTCTTTAGTCTCTTTATTTTTCTCTCTTACATTGCTTAGTAAGAATACACAAAGGAATGGTTTCTTTCGATTCACTCTGTACGTTATATGTAGCACTTCAATAAATGTATAGTACTGGTAGAGGTGGAAACCGGCAAAAGTTCGGGTCATTTCTGAAAAGGGAAATATTACAATCACTGATGTTTGCCACTATTATGGTGTGC
>JAQGCB010001639.1:0-13751 GCA_034698835.1 Protaphorura tricampata
TGAACAGACAGATCACCAAATACTATACTAGTGACAAGAATAAGGTTCCCGTGAAGTTTTTGCCAAAATTTCCTCTCAAGATCATTGTAGCAGGAGGCATTTGTTCGAGGGGCGCCACACGGCTTCTGCATGACCCCATAACCTTCCGAAAACAGTGTCTGGATTTTAACTCTTTGAGTGATTCTAGAAGACAATTTCACTGGCTTCATTTTAAAAAAAAAATTATGAAAATCGGTTCAGTGGAACTGTCAAAATTTTGCGCTTAAACTTTACGCACGGAGATACAGCAATGGGGTACTTACTTTTGCAACACCCTGTAGTTATGACTTTTGTAAGCTCACCTTGAGCAGGATGAGTACGAACCCAGTCAGGGTCAGAGGTTACACGACAGGGGTTTGAAATTAAAAGTGCCCTTAGTCCATTTGCAAGTTCAATTAAACGATAATTCTTTCTGTCAATCGGAGATTTCATTGGAGTCTCTAAAATTTTGAATTCTTGGTCACATTGTTTTCGCCTTTTGCGTTGGCGTGAACGTTGGGAGCCTCTGGCTCGTTTGCGACATGTCCCATTGGCATCTGCACCCGATCCGGTTGACATTCTTATTCGTGCAGATTTTGATTTATTCACTCAAAAGAGAAATAAGCAATGTATAGAATACACTAGAAAATTTAGATGGCCAAGATGGTCATTGGTAATTTGAAAAGACCAAGGGGTCGGCTAAGCTACTCGCTAAAATTTTGACGACCCGGGTTGATCGAAATTTTAGAACGTCTGAAGGACTGAGAAACTGATACTTCGTGAAGAATTAAGCATGCACTAGCCTATTGTTGGAGTGTTTAGAGTTTTTATAACACTTTAACGCCCTTATGGCAACATTTTATACCATCCGAGGCGTTAAAAATTACATTGCAGTAAACTGCTGTATTCATTACAGAGAACATTCTTTTAATGAAGAATTCTGCTTTCCATTGAAGGTTGCAAAAAAAAGACAGAATACCATCACAAAATTGTTGCAAAACAGGCAATTCGTTAAAAAAGTAGTAGTCTGCAACGAGATTTTACTGTCTTTGTATTAATTTGTTGTAATAATAACAGTTAATTCTTATGATTAAGAACGCTAGCGCAAAATCAAAACATCAATTTGTATTCATACGTAAGTTAGCGGAATCTGTCAATGTTCAAGAAACCAGAGACACAATCTTTAAAAGCATTGAAGAAAATACTGTTGATGAATTTTATACCAAAATATTCCGTATCATTTCCTCTCCCAGTCGTCCCAGTGCAAAACCTAACAAGACAACCCATCCTGTGTTTGTCATTTCATTTACACGATAATGACTCAGACAGAGAATTAGGACAAAAACTTCCGCTGTCTCCAACTAAACTTCAACCCACCCAAATTTTCCGTACGTATTATTTACTAATTTAGTATTCCCATTTCTAGATTCCGGAAAAATAATAATTTCCTTCCAGCATCAATTAAAGAATTGTAGAAATAACATATTCTCCATAAATTGAACATTCGTCCCATGTCCATGATTTCTGAAAAGCAAAAGTATTTATACTTATCTAAAGTTCGAACGAGCTTCCCACGTAAAATGATATACTTTGTTGGAAAATTGGACTTTCATATATTACATTTGTAGTATAGTATTCGAGATCATTCATCCAGTACAGAAAAGTTGCATGTCACTCCACCGTTGACCTTGACACTTGTTTATGTTTATCAAAATGCATGATGAGCGCGCTCTTGGCTGTACTGCGCTGCTACTACTACTGCTACGTTGTAAATTGTGAATCTAAGAATAGGCAAAACTATACAAACTACAAACTAGCGTAAAATAGTTTCATCAAGTTTCCATTCAAGAGAGTGAGTGAATGTATATGGTGAATTTATTTATATCACACAGTCGTTCGTACACGCTTAATAAGGATTGGATTCAATTCATAAATGCAGTGAGTGAAGCAAAACAAGGCAATAAGTCAAGTACCCCATGCCATACACACCACACATTCAGATATACGAATGCGAATGAAAGTGGAATTGGCAATGGATGGAAATTGTCATTGGCATATTGGCAATGACAATGATCAAAGGAAAAAAGCAAATGCAAAAAGTCAAAGTCAAGTATACTCAACCCCAAAGTAAAATTCTTGTTATCTCCTCTTATGTTTGTTTGAGACAACAACAACCATGCAATAAATGAAGGGGGTCCTGTTTAATATGAAGTGAAGAGGGTTGTATTTCTGGGGGTGTAATGATTTAATGAACATTTTTGAAAAAGTCATTTTAAACATTAATTTAGAAATTATGGCCCATCACATGTCGATACATATCAACACGCACACTTATTGGAATGCCCTGTCTTCTGTAAGGCAAGGCAGGCATACTCAAACATGAATGTAATTCCATTTGGTCTAAAGTTTGTGTATATACTCAAGCGAAGGAACATTTTCAATAGCGAGGCGGCAAGGTCGCCTTGTTTCACGAATATATCCTATAGCGATTGATATTGTGTATAGATTTTCTTTTGTATATTGTATTCTTTTATTAAGATGACAAACAGGGATAAGAAAAAAAAAGTCTGTAGTTCTAATTAGCATGGACGCATTGTACAGGTACGACTTTCTAATATGCGGATTTTGAATTTTATTTATAGCACATGGTGGCATACGGCACCTGTTACATGCATCCCACACTTACAACGCCTTAAATATCTTCAATTTTACAAGCTGAGAACTAATGAACACTTTTTACAGTTGAAACGTCAGTGAATGATGTTGTTTCCGTACAAATCTTTACGTATGTATTACGTCCCCTGTAATTAGAGACCACCTGTAGACCTGTACATATTAGCCCCTATTTTTATGGTTATCTGGAACAGGTTATATGTGATTTGACTGTATGGAATTTTTAATCGAACGAAAATGTGTCCCAGGACACCACACTTGTATTTCCCGAAAGAATTTTGGGGATTTAATGTCAGAAGCCTACCACGTTGACGTTAGTAGCGACCACCTGTACAATAAGGCCACATTGCCGTGGTCTTCTGAAACAGGTTTCATTGGATATGTTAATTTTTTATCCAGTAGTGACTACTTTCTGGACCTCCCTGGAGTGAACTTTATGGAGATTTGAAGGTCGAGAGGCAGTGGAAGCCATCCAGCCAGCCGGCAGCCGTACGTTGAGTTTTTCCACTTGACGCTTCTCCGCTCAGTTTGTGTTTGGGAGTGGAATGAACAGCCGACCCTCAATTTCTGACTCTCTTGCCTGCACCAAAATTGGAATTGCATCATACAAATACATACAATTTATCTTCCACTAAATTTTCTAATCACAATCACTCAAGTGTTAATTAATTAGGTCCTCCAAGTGCACCCTGCACTAATTACTTGTCACCGTCAATTGCGAATTGTCATTCCTTCCTTGCCGGCCGGGGAAAATTGTACCTGTCAAAAGTAATTTTTTTCGATCCGTTCCGATCCCGTGATTTCTGGCTGGAATTCTTCCAAAAATAAGTAAATCAAAATGAGAAAATTACTCCTCCTGTCTTGCTCCACACTCTACGGCTCTGGATATCTTGAGTACGCCCAAGATTATATCATCGAATTTTTTATCAAGTACGTGCGTGAGTTGACAAAAAATTATGATAATTGATTTTTAATTTTTCAGAAATGGTTTCGGTCTGAAATTAGGTACCATTTATTTGGCCAGTGAAACTTTTGCTATGGCCATGCAGTTTGATCCCGCTTGCTTGTTAGAATTTGGATACCGTTTGAGGTTTCGGTTAAATGCTCTGCTTGTAAAATTTATTAGGAAGTTGCTCCAGTCCAGTGAGAGATTTACATGCCTCGACGGTATGCCGTATTTAAGGGAATAATTGGAGTTTGCTATTTTGTAATTTTACAGTAATTTTTAAAGTATCTTCCTACCTCACTATTTTGATTTTGTGCTCTATTCCGTCTTTCGGATCGCTCTGAATCGAATACATAATACACACAATTTAACATTTAACCGTAAAATCCAAAATCTAATCTAATGGTACATCAAATTCTTTGGAAAACATCATCCCGTGAGTTCAATTCAGACGATGTCAATGTCAATGTCACTGTAGTAGTTTATAGTTTTAGTTTAAGTTACGTTAGAAAATTCATTGAAGATTGAAAGGAATTTGAAAAGATTGCGATTTGACTAGTGACAAAGTAAAGTCCCATCGAATAGCTTCATGCAAATCCAAAAATTGTTTTTTTTTGTACAAGTCTTCGAGAAAAATGTGAAACCCATGACCTATCCTAACTTTCCTAACATTTGATGGGAAAACTTGGAACACATTGTTCTCTGTTTCATTTTCTATTGCAAGCTTACGTGGGTTTTTCTTGATAATTCCGGATTTCTGTTATAATGATTGTACTGCATACTGTCCCTCGGATCGCAATTCATTGGAATGCAAATTGAAATATCGGGGTTTCTTTACCTTGTACATAAATTAGGATTTCCTATTTATGTGAAATGAAGAAACTGAAATCTTCTTCCTATCAGCACTAGCACTAACCTACCGTAACCGTAATACGACATTTAGTATGTACTCGGTGGATGGAAAAAATTGAACCCATGATTTAAATTTTATTTTCAGGAGTAATGCAGTAAGAGAGATTCTGTTCGTGCCTTACGCAAGTGTCAAGAACCAAGACGTTTACACACAGAAGGTCCGGTCTGAGTTTGCAAAATGGGGTATTTAGATATTTATTATCGTGACCAGATGGTCCAGGCTCCTTGACTTGTCGTAACCTCTAAATCTTCTGTATTGGTCGGATTATCTCAGTTAATTTACATATTTTGTTTTGGTATCAGGACTCAAAATAGTTGGAATCAATGAACTACCAAATCCAATTGATGCTGTGAACAATGCACAGGGAATATTTATTGGCGGTGGAAATACTTTTTATTTACTCAAGACTTTGCAAGAGAACAAACTCATTGAGCCAATTCGAAATCGTGTGATGAATGTAAGCTTGATTCAAATTTTATTTATCTAATTCGAATTCCTTCAAATAGGATATGCAAACAAACATATGTATAACATTGTCAACAAGTGAATTCTTGTGGAATAATTTTTCTCATGACCATGGATTTATTATTTGTTTGCTTACAGGATGGAGTTCCTTACATGGGTAGTTCGGCCGGCAGCAATGTTGCTACCAAATCTATTAACACGACCAACGACATGCCAATTGTTCACTGTGAGTCTTTTGAAGGACTCGGTTTGGTTCCTTTCAATATTAACCCTCACTATATTGACCCGGACCCACAGACCACTCATCAAGGAGTAAGTTTCTAGTTTCTGAATATTTTAATTCAATGTGAAAAATTTATTCAAATGAGAAATGACTTAACAATGACTTACTCATATTGTAGGAGACTCGAGATTTCCGAATTAATGAGTACCTTTCTGTGGCTGAAGGAATGTGTCCAGTGCTAGGCTTGCGTGAAGGTTCTTATCTCCACGTTCGTGATAATGTGGCAACTCTAGGTGGAGTTCACCAAAGCAAGCTTTTTACTCAGTAAGAAAAATATTTTTCACGAGCTCCTTTTGTGGTGATGTAGCTAGTTGTGAGTATCATAAAATGATTTCTTTTCTTTTTTTACAGAGGAAAGTCCCCGAAGGAATTCAATACTGGAAGTGATTTGAGTTTTTTGCTCAATTAAATAGTATCGGTGGATGTATTTAATGTTTTTTGTGCTCTGATCAAACTATGGTGCGTTGCAGTTACAATCAATTTAACTTGCAACAGTTCAAGTCATTCCTACGTTCTTGTCTTCAACAAACAGTAATTGTGTAATGTAAAAAAAGTCATGATTGATTCAGGAATCGTTTCAATCAATAAATTAATGGTTTTCCGGCAAAATTATTGAGAATTGCATTCATGTGTCTCATTTCATAATTCATTTCTGTTTTAACAACCTGATAGTTCTAATTAGATATTTTGAGCTTCGGTTTTTAGAAATAATTCTCGCGTAATAGTTAATAATTTTATAAATACCCGTCAATTTATTCAATTTTAATACTTTGGAATTCGGATACCCTAAGTAGTTCACATCTTAAAAATCTCTAACACCGAAATGCACCAACTTATCAGACTTTTACACACTCTGGGTATATTTTAAACACTTTAACTTTACATATAAACGCAACGTCAATATTGCATCTATAATTGAAGCCTAAGCTTTTAAAATACCTTAAAAATTGTACAAACATTTCACCGTTCTTTGCTAACAATATTGGAGATTCTAAAACACGATACAATTAATTACTATACAAAATTGAACACAAGAGATTCAACAACCAATTTTTAGAGCTGCACACAGCAACTATCACATCAAAATTCAATTCACAGAAATAAATTGAGATTACCATTTAATACCTCTTCAGACAAAATGTTCATAATTTGTGACTCAAATTCTTCGCCCACTATCTAATCTTAAATATTTGGCAAGTATTATATAATTAGAGATACAATTTGTCAGGTTTGGCTTAAAAAAATCACCACAACATCAACGCACAACACAGCGTCATAACAGATTAAAAAAAGTACACCACAAAAATCCAACAACATAAAAGTTAAATAGAACGAGATTCCTTGTGAGTCGACTGTTTTGTCCAGTCAATCACAAATCACAACACAATTCGACTCAACAGCTCAAATTTTATAGCTGATCTGTCTTTAGTACAGATTTCCATGGTTAGTTTTGTCCCTACCTTCGGTTGAGATACTTTTTCTGGAAATCCTAGACACATTCCAGCTGCCATATTGTAAATTGTAGTTGTCATCATAGTATCTGCAGCTCCCTGGCAAAATGGAAAATGACACGTATTATCATCACCAATTTCGAAATTTGATAAAATTACGTCGTAGTTTGATAATACACATACCTCGGAAGAAATTTTCCACTCCTGCGACCCCAACATTTCGTGACATTTAGAAAGTCTGAGTTTGTTATCACCAGCATCAAGGCAGAGCAATTCCGAGAGAACGAGCTCATGCTTATCAGTTTCAAACCATCTCTGTTTCCAAATCAAGGCACATTGTTAGTGTGACGTATTTTATTTTATAAGTCAATTTTTGAAAAAACTTACTTGTTTTTTATTCCAACTCTGACAAATTCCTAAAATTAGTCCAGAATTCTTGCTAGTGACAGCATTGTCACTTTCTACACACAATTTAGTTCCGGAGAGATTTAGTTGGAATTTGCTAATGTAATTCCGAGTTCTCATGTTCCAAGGTCGAATCTTGACCTTTGCTTTAACTGGAGTTTTACTGGTAGAATTGAGTTCCACCGAACTCTCGTCCAATAACTGTGGATATATATTTTCTAAGTACCACTTGAAGGATTTACAATGAAGCTCTTTCCGTAATCTGATCCTGTCCTTGATGTCACCGTAATTGTATCCAACTGCATTTGTTTTGACTTTGTAGAATTCACTCTGTAATAAACAAATAATTTCAGTATCTATGTTATCATTTCCTCATTCATCAAGGAAAAAATTAGATAGAAACAATGTACTTAGGGGTTTCATGTTTGAATCAAACTTCCTACATAATTTATGTTACCTTATATTCGTCCATCCAGACTTCTGCGACACGAATTGAATTTTTTAAACCCGTGTCATCCCCAGTTGGAGATCCATAAGGGCGTCTCTTTCGGAAAACATGGCCAACTCTAGAACAGGGTATGATCTCGATACGCCCTCCCCCACACATCCACACCTAATTCAAAACAAGTGAATTTTAGACGGATCTATTTAATATTCGCTCTATTTAATTGAAAGTACAATAGCCGTTTGTATTTACCCGGAAGGATAGTTCGATATTTTCACCACCCCATATATCCATTCCGTCGTCATATTCACCAAGTTCGTGGAAATACTGCCTATCCATTGCGAATAAACCACCGGCCATGGATGGGGAACTATGAAAAGATGCTTTACATTTTAGAAGAATAATATAATTTTGAATTTTGAGTGCTCGATTTTTCATTTACGATATTGGTTTCACAAAGTCATCTCCATGAGCTAGCATTTCTTTAGGAACGTTGTCCCATCGAAAATGGAGTCCCCAATTCAATCCACCTCTCACTAGCGGGCTAGCGGTGTAAGCAAATGTGTCGGCATTTATTATGTCGATTATTGGAGTCGCTACCGTTGTTTTAGATTCCTTAATCCGGGCAAGAAGTGGATCTAACCAGTTTACATTGGCTTCTACGTGACTATCTAGAAAGACTAGAACCTGTAGAAAAAAAAACATAAATATTTAATAGTGTGATTAAAATTATAAGGGTTTTCATGATTCTGTTTAAAGACTTACATCTCCAGTCGCTTGCCTTGCTCCGAAAATTCTTGCCCTAATTAGACCTTCCCTACGGGGTGTCTTGATAAGTTTGACCTTGTTCGGGAATTCCGTCTTGGTGAGATTCTTAAGTTGCATGTGTAATTTATCTGGAAAATGATAACAAATTCAGTGTAAATTATCGATACTAACGGAATTCTAGCTCTTAAACATAAGGTGCATTTATTGCACAAATAGGTGTTACAGAATTTTTCGTTTCACGATGGACCATAACCATTACACACCAGTCACTTGGAGAATGTAATTTCATAATGGCAGTTGAGTCTTTTGAGGATAATTGGTTTTATATGTATATTTGATTGTTGAAAGAAATGAACTGTGATTAAAAGCAGACGAAAAGAAAATTACCATATGTCCAATTCAATGCCTTGGCGTAAAAGAATCAAAACACCAAATATAAGTTTGGTCTTGATAAAACAGATTTTAGCAGCAGTCGTAGTACGAGCACACAAGCAGATAAACTAAATTCAAAATAAAACCTGAGGATTCTATGTCTCAAATAATTACACTAAACTATTCAGGTTAAGCATAGATATATTTTGTAACCCTATCGTAAGATTAATGTGAACTTACTCAAATCACTGAAATCATCCACCAGAATAATTTCATGAAGATTATGACCGTTGGATCGGTCCAGTACACTGTGGACTGTTCTTAATAGCACATGTAGTTCTTCATTATAAAAACAAATAATGACACTGGCTGAGGGCAACTCTGCTGGATATTCTATAGAAGAGCACCTTAGAGCAAAAAAGTCCGAGACATTTTGAATTAGAAAAAAAAACAAGAAAAGACTGGTGATTATTTCATTAATTTATTATAATACCTGTCATTCCTTGTGTCCGGAATTGATCGGTGATAGCTGAGTCTAGAACTAATCAGAGCATTGAAAGCATGAGTCTTAAACCCGAGATTCCTTATTTTCTTCTCCTCTAATGTTTTGACCATTCCGAGTGAATCATCCAATTCTTGCTTTTCCCCATCTGTTAATTGAACTGCCACTTTTGAACGGAGATGAGCTATCAAACCCTTACTATTCGTGTACATTGTCCCGTCTTCAATCAATTGCTTGAATTTAGTTTTCCAAACTCCAGTTGATTTGGCTTCTACAATTTCTTTTTTAAGATTTTGCATTAACTTTGCTCTCCCACTCAATTCCCTAAGGGGGACATAGACAGCAGGTAAGGTTGTAGCGGCCGTCGGACTCTCACTCCCACTATTGCTAATTCCGGCATAGAAAAACATCGTTGCACCCCAAGTCAGAGAGGCCATGGCCACTCCGTACATAAATGAACGACATCGGAAAGAATTCGGTGACATCTTGGACAACTTCGTCAAAGTCAAACCTAATGACAAAATAAAAAAATAATAATAAATTGCATTTAAAATTCAAACTTTGTATCCTAGCCCTAGCCCGACCCCTGTTCCCTGTTGTGTGCGTACGCTTTTTTTGCTATTCGATTTTCTAGAGCCTCGTGTGTTCAATTGCAAACAAGCAGTACGTGAAACCACAATAATTTTAATTCCAATTAAAAATTAAATTAATTTTAAATTGTAAAAAATTGTGTCAACAGTTTCTTCCTTTCTTTTCTTTTTTTACCTTCCAAGAGAAAATTACACGAAATTGAAATGGACCGACCGAAGATTTCGAATCTAAGAATTCATAGTAGATTCCGATTATCCGATAGAACGTCTGTATGATTTTTTTGGGTGGATTTTCTACATGTCTACCACTAATCAATCACTGATGATAATCGGTAGTCGTCAGTCACTCAACATTGAGAAGATTAATTTTTTGACTTTATTTTAGAAACTGCCGAAAGTTTAAAAAAAATAATAACTTTTATAAACTTTTTCTAATATTGACATCTGAGTTTGGATTCGAAAAATTGAGGTTGGCGCTTCATAAAGCGAAAGTGAAAATGGGAAAGTGAAAGTTTAAACGCAATTTTTAGTATATGCCTGCTCGGTTAATGTTCCAAAAAATGTGAAATCTAAACTTTCTTTGGAATGGAAAACTTGAGTCAATTGTCTCGTCAAAAAAGGTGTCTGGAATGTTTGACAATCAGCCGGTGGCGGTTGAACAAAATGTCAATACAGTGGACTCTCTATATACCGAACTCGAGAAATGCACCAAAATGTGTCTAATAAAGAGAAAGTTTAATATACATAGAGTGGAATAACAAAGAAGTGTGTGCAAAGGGAGTTCTTCCGTTCCTGACATTCTGGTCGGTGTAGAGAGGTGTACGATATAGGGGAGGTTGATATATAGATACTCCACTGTATGTCAATGAATTACATTTATTCCAAGGAAAGTACTTCTTTCAGTAACAAAAAAACTCTCACATACATTTTTTTAAATATTCCATTAAATGCAAGCCTTGAGTTTTTGAAACATCAATACTAATCATAATTTTGGAAATACGATGAAGGGTGTCTGAAATGTAAGACAATCAATGTGCATTTGCATTTAGACGACAAGCAGTGAGAAAAAGACTAAATTCCGCCGACTGTGTTATTCCGCGCGAATGTTTCCAATTTTGAACATTGGGGAAACAAATTGATGAAAGTTAAAGTAATTTTGAAACTTTTACAATTAATTTTTGTGGTTAAAAAATATTGAGGTTTTTAAATGCACTAGTGCGTGCATAAGTCAGTGATTTTTACAAAGATATAGAAAAGCTGTGACTGTCAAAAATGGAATCTCTCAATTCAAAGGTTGAACTTCTGGAGAAAACTTTGACCAAATTCCAGGCAGAAGTTGATATGAAAATGAAAATCATGGAAAGATTGTTCTCAAATCGAACTGGTAAATTGATTTTTTAGTTTATTTCACAAAAGTAAGCATTTTATTCATAAACAACTGGATGAATTAGCATATTCTATTTTGATTTACAGAACAAGTGGCAGTCCAGAAGAAATTATTGGAAGAAGAAGAGACCTTGTATCAGTTTATGTTAACTAATTGGAAAATTAATCTTGAAAATAGTAGAGGATTTTTTGATGATCAAGAGAAAGAAGAAAATTCAAATTCAGTATCAGAAGACTTCACGCAGACCAAAAATTATGAAGTTATCAAATATGAAGAAAATCAGGATGACGAAGTTGAAGAAATACACAGTCCTCAAGTTGTGGATTTAACGAGCGATAAAATTCCTACTTCTGTCGAAGCATTCTCCGCTTCTAGAGGTAAAATTGGGTGTGATTTGTAGGAAAACTTTGTAGAATAGGGTTGGGATCTATTTTTAGACTAACTAAGCTTTGTTTATCCTAGGGGGAACAACGTCTTTTGGAATTGTAGTTCAAGAGCCAGTTTCACGAAATGATTTCCAGAATGAGAATTCGGACATTTGGAAAAACCAGAGTACACAAGGTCAGTTATTTTTCGTTTTATTTTTTAAAGTTAAGAGTTAAAACAAATCGGATGAAGCACTGACCCACAAAACTGAATAACAATGGTTACAAAAATTCTGACAGTTCAATTTTGAATTGAATTCTATGTTACGATGTTTTAACATTTTTGTAGAAACATAAAAATGAATGAATTGAATTTTCAGGAAATGTTCCATCGTCCAGTATTATGCTTAGGATTCCCAATGAAGCCAAAGGTCGAGACCACCGCTACTTCCCCACTCTTCTCGAAGAAGAAACGCCTTATCACACTAAATTGGGTAAATATTTTTAAATGAAAATGCATCGTTCGCTCTAGAAGGCAGGTTGATTCTATAATAAGTTGTCTTTAAATTACAGAACCGGAAGATATAGAAATATCAGATTCCAGGATTTCCATCGAGGCATCTGACAGCTTTATTGGAATTAGTTCGGATTCAAATACAGCAATACTGGATCATTTTGTAGAAAAATCAACCGCAAATGAACAACCGAGTGGGTCAAACGCATTGTCAATGATCATAAGACATTCGATGAACTCAACTCCTTTCAAATGTGAGGTTTGTGGTAAATGTGTGGGATCACAAACAGCCTTAAGACATCATCTTACAATTCATCAGGGTGGAAAGAAATTTCCTTGTAACCAATGTGGGAAACAATTTCCCAGGAAGGGTAGCCTTGAAAGACATAAATTGAGCCACGAGGTTTACAAGACTCTCCGGTGTTACGATTGCCCGAATGTCCAATTCTCTGGAAAAGAAATTTTAGTTGAGCACATGGAATCACATCATGGAATCAAGAAGCCATGGATGTGTAATTTTTGTCGAACTTGTTTTGCACAAAGGAAAAAATTACAACAGCATATTCTTGTAGTTCATCCTGGACTCAATACTGCAGCTGGTCCATTTCAAAAACGTATTCCTTGTTCAATGTGCTCCAAAACTTATTCCACTAGAAATGATTTGATGGTTCATATTCGAAGTCATACCGGTGAAAGGCCATTCAGCTGTTCCGGTTGTCAAAAATCTTTTGCGGATAGACGAAATATGAAAAAACACATGGAAACTTGTTTACATCCGAAAAGATAATTAATTGTATGTAATTGATCTTTCATAAATATTTTTGTATGTATTCACGGCACTAGTCAGCTGTATTTAGCTCGCTTTCCAATTTTGTAACCCGATAATTTACCATGTAAGCATTTATCACTGTCACTACATGTCAGTACTGAACATTGCGCATTGTTTCAAAGAATGAGTATGAATATGAATGTTGTAGTTTTGAGCGGAGTAATCGGAAGACATTTTTTAAAATAATTTGTTTATTCTCTCCTTGAATATGAATGATCTCTGCAAAATTCTATCGATTTTGTTTCTCATGAGTTTAATTAGTCTTAGTGTTTTTGATTACGAACCTGATGTAGATTACATTGATAGAATTACCAAATGTAGTATTTTAGTTTTATTATCTATTGGATCTCCAATCATATGAATGTACATTATACTTTACTAGATTGCATAGTTTGTGAAATAAACTTTGGAAATTCAAAAGTGGGTATGGTTCATCTCAATCTCAATCTCAATTATTTTTTAAGTTTCTCGGTATGCGTTGAATTGCTAAACGAACTATTTCATTTCAAAATATTTCAATTGTATTACCATTACATGCTCTGCCCGTAGGATCGAACCCTCAACTTGGTGCAGTAGACAAGGTTGCTTGATTAGCTTTCCATATTGGGATTGGGAGTGAAAATCCATCCATGCATTCGAAAGATATGAAAATTTTCACATATTGAGGTGGGACGCCGTAGTGAGAAAAATAAATAAATTATTATATAAAAATATTAAACATTGGTTGCGCTCCGCACATGAGCTCCGAAGGCAGCTCAAGGAAGACCCTTCCATTGGCAGCCGGAAGTATATAGTCGGGCCCGCCCCCCCTCGACACGTACTCCG
>JAQGCB010001640.1:0-13746 GCA_034698835.1 Protaphorura tricampata
GTTCCCCCTTGTCTCGCCCTTTGGTAGGAGTGGGGTTCAATTCCGCAGCCTTGCATGGTGCATGGCGTGGTTTTTTTTCTAAGGGTCGGTATTTCATTTCATTTTAATTTATAGGTGACGAAGGGGCGGGAAGCACTCCAGAAGACTCCACTCCAGAAACACTTGAAACGAGTGGACTTGAGAATTCTCAAGTGATTTTATCCCGAGCTTTACAATATTGGAGTCGATCCGCCACTCAAGGTTATACACATGCCCGTGTTCGCCTTGGTGATTATTATTACTATGGTTGGGGAACACCGATTGACTATTCCACAGCTGCAGCCCAATATCGGCAAGCGAGTGAAGTTCAAAGAAATCCACAAGCCATGTTTAATCTTGCTTACATGCACGAACAAGGACTTGGATTAAAACAAGACTTACATTTAGCTAAAAGATTTTATGACATGGCTGCAGAGACGAGTGTAGATGCAGGTGTTCCGGTAGCCCTTGCCCTCATGAAATTAGCCGTCATGACAACATTTCAATCTTTAATTTCCCCTGGGGGTAGTAGTATCGGTGGGGGTGGGGGAACATTATCCCAAGGAGATGACTTATTATCAATTCTTCAACCAATTTTTGCCTTTGGTCCTAATTGGGATCTTTACTTGCTCACATTTTTGGTTGGGATTCTTGGGTTTATGATTTATTTTCGTAGGCCACAACGTTAAAGTCAAGTTCCTTCCCATGATGTGAATATGAATATGAAATGTCCCCATTCTTATTTACCACCTGACACTTCGTTTCGTGAATCGTGACTCTGTGATTGATAAACATTTTATGAATGTGGGGTTTGAGCCCTCGGGTTGACATGTGAAGGAGTCATTGTCATTGTCATTGTTGTGAAAGTGAGATAGATGCCCATTCCCATAATTTAAATTAAAATTGTAACTTGTCAATTACTGAGTGAATGTGTGAAGAATTCGCGAGTGAGTCATCAAATGGAAATGTGGAATATTAAAAGTGATATATTGATAATTAATTACAAAGTAAACTGATTAATTAATTAAAGGATTGAAATAATTGTAAATTAATTTAAGTACGACAGACAGTACTGACCGACCGACGACGTGCGTGCGTGCTAAGTCCTACTTGTTAATTATAATGTACTGTACACTGTACTCAATCACTAATTTAATTTCTTTAGTTTAGTTTAATAATCAGAAACACCGAGCAGAATATTTTAGTCATTAAGTCATTAGTCGTTTAAATTATTAATTACGTGAGGAGTGAGAGTATTTTGAATTGAATTTGGACGTTTGATGAATTGAATTGAATGGAAGGTTCGGTTGGTTGTTGCTGTGGATTGTAATATGTAATTTATAAATTGTTAAGACTAAGACTATTGAACACAGTGATGGTGTAGTTAAGTTAAAGCAATTAATAAAGTCTAGGGATATTTGAGTAAGAATTCTTCGTATTTTTCATTTATGGTTCAGTGAATACTAATTTTTCAATTGTAAGCTAATTTCATTTAGGAAATCTCCGAAAAAGAATCAGAATCAGAATACTTTCAGGGAATATTTTGGGTAAAATTGTACAAGCAGGAATATCTTAAAGCTAAACACGTAGATCTTGGGAAAAAAATTCAGTATTAGTCATTTGACAATCCAATCCAATTAGGTTTTACTTGTCCAATACTTCCCATGAGCGTTTTTTAATAGCAAGACTTTGTTTAATGAAAACTGTCAGAACTGTACTGAAAAACTGTGTGAGGTATTAATTAAAAGTAACATCTTTCATGGTAAGAACAGAATTTTACCTGATATTTTTTGAAATATCTTTATCATTATATGTTTTTATTGCCTATTCATGATTTAGACCTTGAAGACAAAGAAAAAGACCTGTGCTCTGGTGTGGTTCTGGTTATGGCGGATCATTGACATTATAATCACTCCGTAAGAATGGAAGAAGTATAATTTCCACATTGCCAGACGCTTAGATTGGTAAGGAATATTTATTTCACTTCATCTGAGTCAATTGCTTGATAGTTCGATGATTAGTTTTACTTCAGTCCTGTCCTGTCGTGTCACGTAATTAATTAATTAATGCACGTCTGTCATTTCTAATAAAATCTGCATTTATGGCCAATTAGATGAGAACGAGAGTGAATGACTTGGGAACTCAATTCCAGAAATCCTCCAGTTTTGCTTTAGCAATCAGTCGGTCTTTTTCCATTTGACAAGACGAAATGTTGCTCAGAATTTGTGTAGTTCTTGCCATCGCACATCATGTCGTAAGTATATTTAAAACAAAATTAGCCTAGTTTAGTTAATCGCCGACTATATATCGCAGGGTTGGTTGATGTTACCATTTGTAATGTATCTCAATGGCCCCACAATACTTCTTTATTCTGAATCTCACAATACCCCGATACAGATTGACAGCGATCCGATTGCGATGTGCTGCTAATTCTTACAACCTCTTATATAATTTTAGGCTGGTAGTGATTATAATGAATTGATGAATCGATTCCTGGAAGCAACACCAATTCATCCTCAACTCAGAACACCAGACGTTTGGGCCCCAGAGAGTAACATCAGAAACAAATTCACAACGAATGAACAATTGCCAAATTTCGGCAATTCATTCTCAGCTCAACAAGGTAACCAAAATAATATTCAATTCAAATGTGACTGTTTAGATCTCTTGGGCTGACAATGTATGTGTTATGTGTCGTCATATTTTAATCATACAGATTGCAGTGAACAAAAAACTGAACTAAAGTTGGGAGACTATGGAACCATTGCTTCCCCTAATTATCCAAGGAATTACCCAGGCCGGAAATCCTGCGAATGGATTCTCAAGGTTTTTAATTTCCAACGTATTTAATTAAACTATACATGGTGGTTCATAAAAGAACCGACCTAGTAGTCAGTTTTGTTCACAATTTGAACTTTTCTAAAATGATGGAATTTTACAGGGACCAATGGGTTCAAAAATCCAAGCTGTTATTTTGGATGCCGTGACTCAACCTTCTTCATTTTTATTTTCCGACTATGTCATGATTTCAAGGAACGGAAATTTCTCCCACGTTGATAGGTGAGTCAGAGTAACGATATTTTTCCGATATCAAATTGAGAAATGTTCATTTTGATCGGAATTGTCTCCACTCTACTCCTGCAGATTATCTGGTGACATGAGTACAAAAACTCCGTTGGTTATCACTTCCGACGGTCCTAAATTGGGAGTCCGATTCCGTTCAAACACATTGTTCAACTTCCGTGGATTTAAATTGCAATATTTGGTAAGATATTTTCACCTTTTAGTACGTTCTGCTTTATTTCAGATTTTTTAAAAAAATGTTTTGAAAATCTCACAGGTCGTACCAGACGAACACAGCAAATTCAAGAAGACTTTTGAAGCTCCTGTTGCTGATGGTATAATTAACATTAGTGTACTAAGCATTTCAAAAATTGCTATTTTCTAAAATTCCAAATGTAAATTATCTAGGAGTCTGTGGACAATCCTATGCCGACTTCCCACCAGAAATGGAAGGAAGCCCAATGGTGTCACCAGGCGAAGGTGCAGCATCGGCTTTTGCTCCAGTCGATAGTCCAGTCCAGTTCCCAGTCATCAAACCAAATAGGAAAACTGGTCCAGTTTACACCGTGGGTGGGGTTGACATTTTGAAATACGCTTACCCTTGGATGGTAGCCCTTTTGATTGACGGGAAACATTTTTGTGGTGCGACTCTCATTGATGATCAACACGTTCTGACCGCTGCTCATTGTACTTACAGGTAAATTCGTGTGTGTGTGGTATGAGTATTTGAAAACAACAACAATCTGTACTTTTTTTTAAATCAATAGATCCCAAGAATTGAACGTGATGCTCGGTTCTTACAAAATCAACCCAGCCAGAGACGGGGAAGAGGATGGGCGTGTTGTCTACAATGTTTCCCGTAGAAACGTTTTCCAACATCCAGAGTACAACCCAAACACACATGCCTATGACATTTCCATCATTCGTCTTCCAGAGAGAATACAATTTAATGGTAACTTATTACCGGAAATTTTAGAAGAAATTTTAATTCTAATAACATTGTATGAAAATGTTTAGATCGTATTCGGCCAGTCTGTCTACCAAACCGACACTACATTGCCCGATCTTTCAATGATGAAGTTACTTATGTATCAGGATGGGGAGTACCAGTGGACAGTAAGTGTTATGAAATAAATGCGTGATGAATACCTAACTAAAATTTAAATGTTTGAATTGCGTGAAGGTGTGAAACGAGCCAATCCTTACTTGAAGGAAGCAGAGGCCAGAGTTGTGCAAAACAATGAGTGCCGAGTTGCTTTCAAAGGTATCGTGAATGGAAATCTACTTTGTACGGCCTCAAAACAAGAGACGGGCCCTTGCAAGGTAAACTAAAGATGGTACCTATACAATTCTGACACCTGAATTTTCAATACCAAATTATTTGTTCTCAGGGTGATTCCGGTGGTCCATTGATGATTCGACAAGACAATGGATTTGGACCTTTCTACACACAAATTGGAATTGTGTCATTCGGAGCGGAAACTTGCCAGACCGGACTACCCTTCGGATACACTCGTCTAACAGCATTCTTAGATTACATCAGTGAAGTTACAGGGAAAAAACTTTAAGAATTCAATTCAACCGATCACTGTAATACTTATAATTTTAATATTAAAAACATTGGTATGGGATTGGGTGGGCAATTGGGCATTGGGCATCTGATAGCATATAAGGTTAACGTTTCGGAAATAATTAGAACAAATCAAAATAACCAAAAAATTTGTGAGACATTCATTGGTTTTAATTAAAGTCAAATCAACAATAAATTGGAAAATTTAATAGTGTCTACTACAACACTGTATAGTTTATGCGGTTATTTACCAAACAAAATTAAGTTACAAATATTTAATATTTCGGGTTAGCGATTAAGCGTATCGTTAGTTTCCAGTATCACGGATAAAGCATATTCTGTCCAAACTGTAATTGTTACAAATCGACGAACTCTTCCTTAATTTTCTTATTCAACCAAGGACAAAAGATATTACCTTTACTTTTTAAATTCTCAGCAATTGCCCCATCCACACTTCCAAATCCCATTTCATTTCCGGTAACAGCGTGTGGATCAGCACAATTTGTAGTTGCTAGAATTGTACCCTTCGGCCAATCTCCAACTTTAAGAGCATCTTCTCTGCTGAATGAATACGAAACTCCGAACTCCTTCTTTAGAGCTTCCAGTTTTTGAATACTAATTTTATCTCCACTCGGGAAGAATGGAAATTCAATGTGTTTGATGACAGAGTCTGTCTTCAAGTGTTTTCTGAATAAAGTATCAAATCCTTCAGTTACTCCAGCCAAGATATGACGCTCCAAGATTTCTCTGTAATTCCCACCAAAAAATCCAACCCCATATTTGAGGAATTTAAAATGAACAGAATTGTGTCCATTCTTTTTGGCCAAACTATTCAAAGCCAATCCACAAAGGACGACATCCTGGCTCACAAATTTTTTGTAAGCGAAAGTATCGAAATACACATGATTTACAGTCAAGCTGAAATTCGGTCCTTTCTCATATCGCCCAGTTTTATCGGCCTCGACCTCTTGGTATGATTTTTTAGCTTCCCCGACAACTTTCTCAAAGATAAAATCATCCAAAAACCCGACTGGAATCTTATTAGGGTTTTCAGCAATTAGAACGAGTCTTCCAGTATTGTAAATTTGTTGGAATTGAAGACCAGCCAAGTCGATGACGTAAACTGGGTTGACTTGAGGTGTCCTGGTTGGTCCGTAACCTCCGAAATGTGTTGTTTCGTCTAATCCGATAATTATGCATTGTCGAACGAGGTCACGGAGGCCGTAAATAATGGATGGGTCTGTAATGTCTGGTTCGTAATACAGCTTGTTGATTATCCCAGTTACATTGTGTGGTTCCAATCTCGTTATCTTCTGGAGTTCAGTCAGTGATATTTTATTGGTCAATGTGACACTGTCCAATGCTTTGGAATTACAATCACCGTTCCCATCGAATACTTGAAATGTAATTCCTTGAAGTTTTTCTCCTAATTTGTCCAAGGCTTCTTGAATCCAATTGGCTGCAAAAATTATGACGCCGTCTTGATCAGTGTCCGGTGATACGATGTGTCTATTGCATTGATCATGACGAAGATTTATTCTGCACGGCATGTCGGTTTTTGGTATATTCAGTACCACCAAAGTCTCCAAAATTCTCTAAAAATGTAAACAAAGAATAAGGAACATATTAAGAAAAAATTTACAGTACAATTTTTACCGGAAAATTTATTGTCCATGAAATATTTGGATAATTCTTACGGAATACTTTGTGCTAAACGTAGTTTTGGAATCTCTTTAGGAAGAAAAATAATTTTGATGAGCTGTCACTGCCAGTGCCAATGTGTCAACTGTCAATTTTAGTGAAACTTTTTAGTTCAACTGATTTTCAAATGAAAATATTCAAAATTCGGACATATAATGAGATCGCAATTTAACTGGACTATTCGGGGCACAGTGCGACCATGGAATAAAAGTTATTGCTACTACAGGGTGTCCCAAATGAAAGAGAAATGCTTTGATTGAGAGGTCTTTAAGGATTTTCCTCAGAAATCTTTAATAAGACTTAAAATTGTACGGTACCGGTACCGTAATAAAAAACTGAACTAGGTCCTACTGTTCTCAGAAATAAGAGTATTTGTACTGTACCGAGTAAAATTGAACGAATAGATCTACACTTCTACACCAACCTTTATTACACCAATAATACATAAGGTGGCCTCGAAAAATTTTATAAATTAAATGACAAAAGTCTTTCCAAGCTTGCCATCGTCGTCATTAGCCAACCATGCCCATTTATACGCGAATCGAGTATCAAACCAAGCATGCACAGTAGCCCAATCCACATTATACATTGTTTATATATTTTATTATTATGTTCAGTTGTGGTTACGTGAAGGTCACTAAATATTGAATGGAATTTCACATTGGAATTCATCACACACACACGAATACGTTCTTATTGGTTTACAATATAATAGGCTCAACATGATTTTATTTTAAGTACAAAACTGTACATTCGTCAACTGGAACAAAATTCGAGATGTTCCAGTCGGCAAAATTAACTTACCATTTATACCAATGTAGTCACTAAAGTTAAATCCTATATAATACCCCTAGTGATGACTTTCAATTAAATACGTTGTTATTACAAAATTTACGGACACGCAGTGTTGGGATAACACACAACTTTGATTACGTGGGCTGAATTTATTTGTTAGCTAAGCTGGGTAAACGTATAATTTTTTGACCGTTATAGTTATAGATTTGTATAGGTATCCTAAGCCATTCAGTGAGAAGAAAGTATGTTTACCGCATGAACTCGCGCGTTGAATTAAGTCTGAATTCAGTTAGGAGATACGAACGCACATTATTTTTTGCATTTTTTATAGCATCTCCAATCTAAATCTCTCTGGTGAAAGTGTGGAGAAAGTTGAGAGAAAGTGTTTTGAGCGTCTGAAAACTCATACGGTTGGTTGTCGATTTTTCCTTCTTCGGATAATGAAATACATTGTAGACAAAATTACGAGGATTATTACGATTCTAATTTCAAAAACATTTCATGTCATGTAAATCAGCAATGAGTGCTGTGGCGTTGCGATGTAGTTAAGGTACCAAATTCACTCAATAATTGTCGTGTAGCTCTGAGAAATAGTAAAAGTTATATTTCCAAGTTTCCTAGATAGTCGGAATGCAGGGCAAATTGTAGTGCAAGTGCTTCTGGGCTTTGCAAAAGTTATGAACTCCCCTGAACTATCAAACCCGGAACTTGAACAAAATTATTACATTCCATTTTTTTCATTTTGAATTCGAAGAATTGATACTAATGTAAACAAGGAAGCATATTTTCTTGGTATTTTATGCCTCGGTCTAAATAATATAGTATGAACAATGACCAATGAACATTAACTGAAAACAAAAAGAAGGAAGTCCTGCACGCGCAGCGCTGGAGAACAATATAAAAAGGCCAATATCTTACAAAATCGGCATAACCACTCCGACCGGAAAGGCAGAAAGCTGGTAGCTATCCCCAATGAGTCTGGCAAGTGTCCGTCGCAACGTCCACCATTCTTTTCGCAATGGTAAGGCACTGATGGTGGTCACATAATTCCTTGAAATTGACCTCATCACAAACCATACTAATTAGATTTCTTTATTTTCAGGGACTACATCCAACTGTTTTTCGAGTTTTTCAAGTCAATTGGGTTGTCCGAAGTTGCGGCCAAATTTATTTCTGTATCTGTACATCGCATTACATTTACATCCTCGTGAACATTTTTATGCGCTTATGCTGCACGTTCAAAATCGACAACATTGATTTCGTCTGGTGTCCCCGGTATACGACAAGGCTGGATTTTCCAAGAAGTCGATCAACATTGCCTGCATTATATGATTCGGAGACATTTTATTTCGTATATATTAAGTATATTGTCAGTGTTCAACTCTGTAATCTGTTTCAGAATGAGTCAATAAAATTTATTATTTTCAAGCATTTCTTGTTACATGGTATTTTAGGTAATCATTTTTGACTGCAGGATAAAAATAAATTAATTCAACACGGAAGTAGAAGAAATATTTCATTGTAGTTTAAGAATTGTCGAACAACAACACTTATTGTTAGAGAATGGATTTATTTCTCTGAAGCTAAAAACAAGTCAGTATATTATATAGATACCATGCAGTCGCTGAGTGGTATTACATTGTATGAGTAGCCGCCACCGCCATTAACTATTGATTTGATATTAAAGTACGCGAGTAATCTTTGAAAGTACAACATTGCATTTTTAACTCTCATTTGTTTTCATCGGTTTCAATCACGACGATTTGAATGATTAATAATCTTGAAATGCACGACTAGGAAGTCACAGAAATGCAGGTTTCATAAGTATATCAAGTATATCATCAATATAATCATTTGTACAATTTTAATTCCATATGAACTACTTGATCATATGTGTTAAAATAATTTTCTCCGTACGCTTAGCACTTGAATGTACTGATGTGTTGATCCGGTTTCAATCAAGAGGATTGAATAATTAATGATTTCCAAGTTCTGGAATAGGATGACGCAGAAATGCAGTATTCCTTGTCATGATCTTGAAGGGCACGACTAGGAAGTGTAGGAAATCACGGAAATGCAGGTTTCATAAGTATAAAACTAAAAATCAAATTCGTCAAGTTCAAATTGGGCTTGGACTCTGTCAGGTCGACTCTGCCCGTGTCCATTATACTCTCCTATGTTTAAAAATCACCCGTTTTAATCAACGATTAACATTGTCTTTGAATTTACGGTCAAATTTCAATTGAATTTGCACGAACCCAGAACAAAATGTTCGGGAGTTATCGAAAATATTGTGCTTATGTGTATATATCATCCCATTTGGATACATTCTAGCATTTGTATCCAGTCGCCCTAACTCAACACCTGAGACGGAATCATGGGATATCAACCAATATACAACTCCCTTCAAAGAATGCTACATCCACATCTTGACCATGCAGGAACAACTCAATGCCATACACTTCACCATTAAATCCTACTGTGCTTACTAATCTGAACACCAGAAGGAGTATGGTTGATGAATACGACATCAGAGTGAACAAAACTAGTGACATATTTGCAACCGACGACGCGCATGGTCGCGACTTGCAGCGTACCATTCAAAATATTATTGCGTCGCCCAATTTGCGATTATTCCAACTGTCACGACCTTAACTCAGGTGCAATCTATCTACGACTTTATTGGCCAATTTCAGTACTTGTTAATATCATACAAATCAATCGATCGAAAGACGGATAATTTTTTCGATAGTCTACGCTATCGAAACAATTATGTGCATTTGGTTCATGATTTTCCACACGACGTGATTAACGATGAATATCAAACTAGACTTTTCCAAAATCTGACAAAAGGAATCTACGACAAGTATTTCAAATATTACAAACTTTACTTGATCCAGATATTTCAAGTAGGATCGTCCACTACTATTTATGGCCAGACATAGATATCTATGATGGCCAGATATGTTTCCATAATGGTATTGGTTCGGAACGAGGGTATAAAATAGACATGAAGATGATGAACAGCACCTCAGAATTGAACCATATCTACAGAGAAAATATCAAAAGACAGTGCGGACGCCTTCACTTTCAGTTTCGTAATCCAGAGGACACGAATTGTTCGACCAACTCACCGTTCTCCCCCAATAATTATTTCGATTCCAAAGAAGTGAATGTGCATAACGGCGGTATTCTGAAGCTGAAGTATATCGTCATTCTCTCCTTATTACTTGATCAGTTTCTAAATTCAACAATCATAGATGAGACATTTGATCCAATTAAGATTTCAACTCAACTATGTAGGGAAACCGGGATTAAAACATACTACCAAGTAAAGTTTCAAACTGGGTATCCCAAATACTCATAATCATACTATTTCAAGGTTCGGTAGGAATCCCATACATTTATCACCTGTGATGGGATTCAAAGTGCTCTCTCGTTTATGGGTTACATCAAACCATTCAAATCCTATCTTTGGGTGTTTTTATTCATTACAATGGCAACACTTTCAATATTTCTCAATACAGTCTGGAGAATTAAGAATATTAATTAGAATGCTCTAACTCTAATTGTATGTTGTCTACTTGAGCAATGCGTTACCCTCAAATCAGCACTCAATAGTGGGCATACATATTTGTATTGTGTTCTACCTCCCACACTGCTTGTTTCACTAGTACTAACAAATGCATACAGAGGAATTGTTGTCACTGATTTGACTGCCCCACTCCCAGTGACAAGACTGGAATCATTTCTTGACTTGTCCGATAAAAATTATACTATTCATCATCCAAATAATGATGATTATTTAGAAAAGGTACACATGTGTGTCATGTCAGCTTATATTCATTTTAGAGTAGGTATTCGGTTTGGATGATTTCTTCGATGACATGGCTGAAACCTGTGTACAATCAATGGCAGTTCAGTCGACGTGACTAGCTAAAGAATTAAGATACCTTACAATTAGTAAAACCAGTACAGAGAATGGCCAAAAATTCGACAATTTGCACAACCTTCTGACAATTCCGGAGTCATCATCACTTGAGCTGCCATTGATTCTCAAATGTGACAAACGTGCTTATGTTGTTTATTCAACTAGAGTTGAAACTGAAATTCTTAGACTTCGGGAAATCAATAACGATAACAATTCCAAAATTTACAATGGAAAAGACTTTTTTCCCGTTGAATATGGGATTGAAATTTAAAATATGTACGAGGATGACGGATTGATTCGAGAGCGACTTCAAGTGGGTCCAGGTATTAGACGCAAGGGAACGTCGTGACCTTGAGGTACGCACAAGAGGGCGTTATGATGATCTGGTCATTGTTAGGCCATTAAAATTAAACTCTAGTCTCTCAGCAGTATTCTATATATATTTAGCCTGTATTGGCGTATGTATACTGTCGATACTTAATGAATATTTAATTTCAAGGGTGAACGATATAATTCGCTGGATTCAAATATTTTGGAAGATTGTCATACTACAGTACAATCGTGTTTGCACTGCAGTGAACTCTATATACCGAACTCAAAAAATGAACTAAAATCTGTCCAATAAAGAGAAAGTTTAATATACCGAAAGTGGAATAACAAAGAAGTGTAAGTAAATGGAGTTCTTGCGTTCCTCATATTCTGGTCGGTATAGAGAGGTGTACAATATAGGGGAGGTTGATATATAGAGATTCCATTGTATTGTAAATCTTGGTCTGGCAGTACTGAAAAAATTGTTAAGAGTAGATTAGATCTATTAATTTTTTGAATGTTCAAAATATTTGTTTGGTTCATGTGTGTCAATCTATAAACCCAACTTTTAGAATACACTCATCGAGGGTTAATTTTTAATTTCCTTTATATATACTGTAGAAATATTTACGACGCGTCATTAGAGCAGTACTTGATGTGCTCCTAATTAAATGTGTTTTACGATCAACATACATATTTCATTGACCGTACGTGTGACAAATCTGTCAACAATGACGAAAGACTCAACTTTTTGTGCTTTCTCATATTCTAATCAATAATTTTGTAAGACATAGTATAAATCAACCCAGGCCTGAGTACACATTTTTTTATGAGTAGCAGTAGTAGCACATAGTTTTTAAATCATCAGCCCTGTCGTGTTCTAGACATCCTGAACATGTGAACAATAAATATCATAAATATATATTTTGTAAATGATGTTTCCAAAGATTATTTTTGTTGACTATGGTTGCCCGTTCGTGTGATTTTGAGAACACCTGAGACTGATTCTACAAGAAATTGATCGTTGCGTGCTTCAAATGTTGAAAAATATTGACTTCATTAATATTCAATTGTTATGTACTTTTGGTTGTAGTTAGCTTTGATCAAAGGACAAGGCACCTCGGGCATGGGATATCCCCGCTCCGTTCAAATTGGCTGGATTTTGGATATGCTGTGGCCCTTGACTTCCTGGACAACTTTAGTGAAGGTCGCAACCCGGGGGAAGTTACCGTTTGGCCGCTAGAGAGCACCCAGGATGGCATGTACATCGGGCGTGCTACGCCGTACGGCGGACGGCGTAGCACATGCATCATGGGTACTTTCTAGCGGCCAAACGGTGACTCCCCCCGAGTTGCGACCTTCACAAAAGTTGTTCATGAGGTCAAGGGCTATAACATATCCAAAATCCAGCCAATTCCAACCGAGCGGCAACTTTCCATGCCCAAAGACCCTTCTACTGTAGGGTTTTGCACAAATATTGACTTTTAGTGATTACTTTATCTCGATAATTTACAACGCGCGGTTATTCAGTCAACTCAGTTATCTATTGACAAAAGACTAAAACGCGTAAGCACAAGGAATGTATGAATCAACTTTGATATCAATTGACGTCTCAGACACACCTGGCTAAGCTGCTACTTTCAGTACTTGTTAGTTATTGAATACCACATAACTAGCCCCTCAAATTTTATTTCGAATGCGATCCATTCATCCATGAGACGACATAAGGACAAGAAGCACCAGCTACATGAGGTCTAAAAATTGTTCAGTTTTCTGGAGCACAATTTTGAATTTATTTCCTTCAAAGAAGTTCGATGCTTGGCCGATTCTGTTTGTGTTTGTGTTGAATCCCAATGTTGTACAACTTATTAAGAATTTGTGCGAAAACTGACGGCTTCAACGCATTCAAGATCATGAAATAATACTTTGTGGTGGAAGCAATATTCTTTGAAGGCGTGCAAAAGATCAGAATATAGTTCTTATACGTAAAAGTGGGTACCAGGCTTTTCGTCATGATATGGTGAGTAACATTGTCGCAGTACTTGTATTGGGGAAAGCTTTTGTCATTTGGCCGTTCAATGGACTTTCGATAAATCTTATCCTGGGACAATACAATACACCCAATGTCGAAACTTTTGAGAAAATATTAATTTAGGTTCTCGGGATTCTGACTTGATATCACAAGCAGATTTTAGCACTCGGTGGCTACATTACATAATTATTTTGCCAGATGAACGTACTGCCAAAGATTTAAGACCCAGGCTTCCTCAGTTCACAATTCCCACAGGAATCAGTAGACCACAAGAAAATGGCGGATTTGTCGCCTCGATATTCCGCCTCCGTCAAAGCCCCATCATAC
>JAQGCB010001641.1:0-13745 GCA_034698835.1 Protaphorura tricampata
CTGTATAGCCCTCCGTTGTGGCTGCAATGATTGAGGACCAAAATTCCTCTGACAATACAACTTTTTCTTCTTCAACTATTTTTTCTTCCACTTCGTCGTCACTGTCGTCACCGAATATTAAATTTTGATCCTTCCGATCTCCGCCAGTTCCAGTTGAGTCAACAAATTCACTCTTTGGTTTAATGAGTTGAATGAAACGCTCCTCTGGATCCTTGATTCCTTTTTTACTACTACTGATGAAAATATCATCAAAATCAATGGAGTCTGAAAATTCTTCCAAGAGATCCAAGGAATCTGGTTTCCCACGACTGATCATGAATCCTGTGGTTTTGGAGAGATTTTCAACTCCGTTCTCATAAATTTTCCAAAGTGAGGTATTCCTCAAATTAAGATTTAAATTAAGGTTGAGGTTGTTCCAATAGTTTAGATTGAAGGATGGGAGGTAAATGAGACCACGGTCTGAGTTCTCCAAATCATCCTCATTCTCTGGTAATTGATGGTATTCTTCAGAGTCGTCTTCAATATTATTCAAGTCTGAATTTGGAACGACTGGTTTCTCAAACAGAATCTGAAATAAATTAAACAAAAAAATATTTTCATCAATTCCAAAATTTGTCCGTGGATGTTCCACAGAGTTGTTGGCCAGTAATATTAATGCATGGTAAACATCACATGCGTACGTGTTAGTGTTAAGTTATTGTATGACCTATAACCCAAACATAGCAAAAATTTAAGATTAGGGGAGAGTGCGTTAGCATGACTCACATGGCTATGGCTCACTCATTTTTTTAAACTGATTGAACTTTGAAGTTTAGAGTTTTTGAGAGAAGGGAATCTCTCCTGAAAATGCAACATTCGTATTCACTGTGACGGTTAAAAGTATGAACACGTTTTCATTTCTAAAACAAGACAAGAGTAATAAAAATAAAAATGATATTTGTTCATGAACAATAGCACAAGCAATGATAAAATTCTAAGACTCTAGTCTCTAAACTCTAAAACTCTCTATACAAATATCAATTTCATTACCGGTATCAGATTCTGAATCTAATCACCTGACTGCAATTTTCAGTCCATCGCATGAGTCATACAATCCTAAATTCACACACGTCAGTATTCAGCATCAGCATGATGATGAAATTCACAGGGGAAAAAACTCAAACATTTCAGAAATTCAGAGTCCGTCCTTTCTAGCCTCATCCTCATTCCAAAATGACGTGTAGGTCACGGAGGGTCAATTAAAGTGGAATGGAGGTATGTAATTAAGAAAAGACGAAATGAATAACGAAATGCCAAAATCGATTTTTGGCAATATGTATTATGCATGCCCTATACCTATTACGCACAACCATTCCTTATATAGCTTATATTGTCGAAGGTTCTTTCCGTCTAGAAACTAGGAGAATAGGAGATAAACTACAAAAATCCTAAAATCAATGGACGTTATTCTCTATTCAGAATGAAATTTTTTACTAGAATATTTCCCATTAACATTTCTGATGAATTTACCCTTGACCTTCAATTAACTGTTCATTCGACCGACGTAAATGATGAGCAATAGAAGTCAAGAATCAAAACAAAAAATTATAGGGCTACAAGGGCTATATAGTATAATGTATAGTATAGTAATCAAAATCAGCAGTGAATTCAATGAATTAATTAACTAATTAATTAACCAAAGCCAAAAATATTGCACAATTTGAAGCCAATTTGCCTTTCACCATTGAATTACAATAAACAAAACGAAAAACCAGGTGCAGTGCTGACCAAAATAGTCAAATATAATAATTTCGTTGACTAACTAGACTAACTTTACGTCTGACATGACTGACAATCACAATCACAGGTATAACCTTTGACCTCACCTTACTGCCCTCCAGTTTTGTCTCCCGAGATGTTGTATTTTCCCTTCTAACAGATTATCGAAACGAAATGTCGGACGGACGGGAACACACTCAACCAAAACCAATTTAAATTGACATGAAACAATTTAGAAAAATCTTACCATTTTGACGACTTCGTTGATTTCCCAGTCAGTTGCTTTTTCGCTTTTGAATATTTTTTTTCCAAACAAACAAACGTCCGTCACTGGTGACCGATCAGTCAGTGTCAAATTCTCTCTTGCCTTCCAGTAGGTGACTGACTTCGTTGTCTAAGCAATTTTTAAATTTCAAAAATTCAGTTCAAAATCCAGAATTTCGTAGGTACAATTTGACGTGTAACACTTTTGGTTCCCACTCACTCCTGCCACGCACCCTCAACCGAATTTTTCTTGGTAGTTTTTTTATACCTAGTTTTTCTCCGTTCTTTAAAAAAAAAACTGGTGTCTTCTCTCTGTAGGTACCTAAATTAAATTCCCGCCCGTTCAGGCCAGGCCAACAGCCAACTGTCAAAATTCAAAGTCAAACTAGGCCAGGCCAGGCCAATATTATTTTAGAACAGAACAACGCTAGGCTAGATTTTAGATATTTTTTGGAAACAATTGTGATCATATGGATTGTTTGCTATTATTTTGGTTCTAGACGCATCGCAGCTAGCACTAGACGACACACAGTACAGATTCTTAGAGCTCTAGAATAAAACTGCTGTCCTGGGAGGTTTTTGCGTTAAGGCCGTGCTCTTTAGCTTTTGCCTTGACTGCACGGAGCGAACGCAACGCAGAAGAAAAATACATGAGTTTTGCGCAGCATGCAAAATAATACGAACAGAACACCCAGTATTGGAGGCTAGGTACAGGGTAGTTCATAACAATCTCATGTCCCACAAAATGGTATCAATGAGGTGACTCTACTGACTAGAAGTTACTCCGCAGTCCACACAGAGGCGGAGGTAAAGTTAAAGGTTGACTACATTATTGCAAGGAAATTCCAATGCAAAAGTCATGTAAACTTCCCGTTCAATTTCACATTCTTTTCTTTTCTTTTGTAGACTGACCCCTGCATAAATGTAATTAATTACAAATTACAAGGTGTATCACCCACATATTTGAAATTTGAATTGCAATTACATTTTACATGCAAAATTGTGGTACTAATTGCATTATAATAACAGATTACAGATTTATATAGAAAATTTTGAAAATAATTAATTACTACAATTGCAAATTACATTCACAATTTTCTAGGTAACAAATTACAAATATCATTTCGATTACATTGCATTACAATTTGAAAGTAATAAATTACAGTTTGTTAGAAATCATATGCAAAATTCTTTAAGTAATCAAGTACAAATATAATTACAAAATTATAATGGTAAATCTGTAATTTGATTGCAAATATAATTGTAATGTGTAATTGACCCAAAGTCAGGACATTGATCATAAAAATTATGATGAAATCTGAGCCACCCTGTATGTGCCGTGGAGGCTGTACACTACAGCACAGCATAGTACAACATCAGACAACATGTACAAAGTGCAACCCATGGGAATTTGGGAATGCCTGCCAAACCTAACGTATTGTTTTATGGTTTGTTATCCACTCTGGTGTTTGTGCCCTAATGGCAAAATCTAGTTCATACTAGTTTGAGTTAGGCCTTGAACCTGTTGTGGTAGTTTGCCTAAAAGCAGGCGAGTAAAAAAGGCAAAGGCCCCGGGTCATATATAGATGCCCAAAGTCCAACACAAATACCCATGAGTCATAATCAAATCACGTTGTTTATTTACTTTTGACGAACGCGAACGCATTAGCTAGAAGAGAAATTGTATGTACATACTTTTAAAAATTTCAGCGAGTCAGAGTCCCAAGTCCTATATCTGTCTAAAAATCTGGCCTACGGTTAGGTCGTCCCAGGAAAAAGCACATCAGAATCGGTACACCACAAATTAAATGCGAATGGACGACGTATGAGACAATAATGCAATAAATAAATACAATACAATACTCAATACACTCAACTCCAATTTCCATCATTACAATATACTATATCAAATTTATTCCTAGAAAAATTCATTTTTTTCCTTTCAAGACTAGATTAATGTTAAATGTTTTTTTTTAAACTTTTTAATAAAATATTTAGCACACTATTCTCTGTCTATAGCTAAATAAGCCGTCAAATTAGAACTATTTAAAGGAACAATAATATTTGAATGGATTTTAATAATTGTAAGTATGTTATTTTAATTTTTAAAACGGACCGGACACGTACACGTACTTAAACTTACACGACACGTCAAACTCTGTGTACTATTTTTTTTGTAGTTCCGTAGTTGTGGTAGTCGCTTTTAAATCACACACAAATAACCCGCACATCGAAAATTTCGAAAATTGACAATTTTTTTTGACAACTATAGGCATTTCGGCGATAACGCACTGACACACGCGCGCACAAAATCCAATTAGTTTTAGTTACAAACTAATGCAAATTAAAAACGCGTTTACGTTTACTAGTTAATGTAAATGTAATGCACATTCTGATCTGACAAACAGAAAATATCACACATTGATTTTTTTAAGGCAAACTCAAAATATATAGTACGCTCTACACGAACAAACGCTAAACATTAAACAATTATTAAAAATAAATTCCTAGAACAGTTATATTTTTAGTCACATCTAGTATTCTAGAATCTAAAAGTTCCATTGTGTATTACCAAATAGATTCCTTGGGTCTCCAAATTCTCCAAAATGTATATGTAAGACAGGGACTGAAAATGGCTAACACAGAATTGTGCGTTTTTTCTCATCAAATTGTGAAAATTTTGGTAAATAAAATATCGGGCAATTTTTTGAAAATACAGAATCAAAACAAATTGGATTGAAAAGTTGGGTTAAAATTTGAAAACCCACGGATCCACATTATAACTATTGCTAGTAACTACGAGGCACCCAATTTTGACGAACTTTCTACACTCCACACTCGACACGTTAGTAAAGCTTAAACAAATACGAAAAGCTTGCTTTAGAAATTAGTACCAGTTTACATGTTACATTAATTACATTACATTTACATAATTCATTCATACACTTTAAATTTATCTAATTAACATTAATTTTAATTAGTTAAGTTTCATTAAATGGACTTCGATGTTGCTAAGCACCACCCAAGCCAATGACAGGAGTTTTCCCTGATTGATTTCACTTTTGACTCTTTGACCAATTTCTTCTCTTCGACCTAGCCATTTTCAAAATAATCCTGTTCTTTTTTTAGTGTTCTTTTTCTTTAGCCAAGTCTTGCATGAGTATTCCCTGCTAAAGCCATTTGTTTTTGAATCTCCCTTTCACCGCGTCTTAATTTTTTCTCCAAAATTTTCATTTCAGATTGATGAGAGATAAGAGTTTTTCTCAAACGTTTCATTTGACAAATGGTTTGCTTTCGACTCGTTTGATTTGATTTTAAATGTTTTGATGTTGTGATGACTTCTTCAATGTCCTTTTTGGTTTCTGTTCGAAAATACAATAATTATTTTTAGTTAAGTGTCCAATGTCCAAAACGACAATGACAATTACAAAAATTAAAATTTTGTACTTACTGAGCCAATAATCCCTGTATCCAACCATGATAGGGTCAACGATTTTTGGCCATTGATTCACTCCATTCCTTTGTTTCTGTTTCCCACCAACTTTAACATCTATTGATAGGTCATCTCCTGAGCAAGCAGGATTAGGGAAACAAAATTCGGGGTCATTACCCCTCTCTTCTTTATGAATACCGTTGATCATTTTGACAGATGTTGAATTTTCTAGTTTCACACACGGAACAGTAACAGTAGAAGTAGAATCTGTACTTAGACTGAGACCAACACCATCAATTTCTAATCTCTTCCTTGGTGGAAAACCAACTGAATTAAAAACAGGAATCTTCGGAATACAAATAGTTTGGAGACTTTGGCTAGACCCGACGACTACTTCCGTTGTTGTTGTTGTTAAAGATGAAGTTAAAGCAAATGAGGGCACGGTTAAGACACTCTTGGGCGTTGTTTCCTCCTCTCGATTTTGTTTTTCAACTAAAATATATGTAAATTTTTGATTGAGCAAAAACAACAAATAAAGTCCGAAGGACACCCGACTGAATACATTAGAAATTAGAATAGAAGGATTGCTAATTAACAGTCACAAACACTACACTACAAGTAGCTAACCTTTCATTCTCTCTACAAAAGTCTACAAAATTCTGAACAAAGTGTCAATGTCGATACTTTGGAAAATTTTACAGCCCTTTTTATTTGGGAAAAATAAATCATGATAAAAATAAATAAAAACGTTTGAAGTGTCTGTACATTTCCTATTCAAAATTATTCAATGCTGCATCCCATGCTTACTTAACGAATTAATCGGTCAGAATTTCAATTTCGATTCGTTCGTGAATAGATTCCACATCACCAAATTAATTCGTTCAAGTTCTTAGGCACCCATTCAGAATTAATTACAGTTCGACACTGACATTGCAATGCAAATGCAAATCTACCCTCTATTCATTACACTTGGCTCTTGAAGAATTTAGATGCATTCAATAAATTTGGTAAAATATTATGGGTAGTCACACAATCATTTCCACAAACGATAAAAAAAATACTGGAGCTGGAAAACAGAAAAAAAGAAACAAACCTGTAGCCATCGCCTGCATTTTTGGTGTCGTTCCCTCAACGCCATCTTCAGTATCTCGTCCAGGTCCAGGTACTGCTGTTGTTGACGCCATTGAATAACTTGGGATATACTTTGGGTAATTAATGATTGGCTCCTTCAAACCGTTCATTTTTGCTGGTAAAGATATAACGGAATGGATAGAGTCTGAACTGGAACTATATTTCCTGATGACATTAGGAGACTCAACGTTTTTGATTAGCTCTGAGGCATCCACTTCTGAAGGAGATGCGGAACCGTGACTTGAATTTGATCCACGGAATGGTGGCAAGTAAAGAGAAAGTTTATTATTAAAATTTCTTCTGGGTTTTCTTGAATCCAAAACTAATTTTGAAAAGCTAATCGCATGGTCCCATGGTCTAGGAATTCCACGAGCTTTATTTGCTCTTTTTTCTCTCATTCTTCGTTCAATGAGAAATAAACGCCATTCTTGTTCTCTTCCTAAGAAATACAGAAAATAAATTGGTCAGAGAATGAAAGAATGATAGAAAATTTTGAAATACGGCAATGTAAAAATAGAAAGTAAAGTACTCACTAAATTTTTCTGCTTTTGAAGCTGGTTTAAGTCTCAAATTGTTCAAAAATTTTAATTGTTCAATGTCTGACACAGTTTGTTTGGACTGTGGTCCTTCCAAAGCCGCAGCAAGAATTTGTTTCTCAAATTCTTCACCCAAACTCGTTTCTTTCGGTGGAGTTTCTGGACGAAATTTCAGAGGTGGTAAAGTGTTTCGCTCGAATCGGCTAATTAATTTCCGTAAATCGATTTCTGAAATAAATAAAAATAAATAAATAATTTAAATACCTGCAGATTTTGAACTCGTAATTTAAATTTTACATTCACAAATAAATACCGCACCTGTTTTATCCTGAAGTGTAACAAGATCCAAATTATTCAAAAATTCTAATTTTCTTCTCATTTCCTTCTCTTGTTGAATAATTCTGGATCTCTCATTCTGTTTAAATACTTCAAGTGTTTCTTGAACAAATGCTTCAATTTCAGCTTCATTCTTAACACCATTTGGTTTTACCAACAAATTGCCATTCAAATCATTCATTGGATTGGACTGAATACTTTCTGTTCCTGATCTTGGTGTTGTAGAACCAACACTATGACTCTGATTGTCGTTCCGATTGCCATTGCCATTACTGATTGGAGTTAAAATTTTGATGTCATCATCGTCATTGTCATCAATTTCATTACAACTGCAACTTTGTACAGAATTTGAATTTTTCGGTGATGCCGATTTTCCATTTCTGGTTTCTTCCGATACCAGTATCGGTACTTGTACGGCCACCGGTGGCTTGGATTTGAATACTAATACTTCGCTGTCATACACAGGTGTTTGCGTTTTCGCTGCATTTTGCTGGTTTGGAATTTGAATTTCAGATTTTTTCTCAAAATTTTTACAATTTGAATTTGAATCAGTTGAAGCTCCAGTGCCTTGGACCATGCTCACAATCACAGAGTCCCGACTTGAATTTTGACTCTTACAATCCCCATCTTTTTCAATTTCTTTTTGATCTTGACCTTGACCTTGACCTTCAGAAGATGAATTTTGATTACAAAGATAAGCAATCATAAAATTCGGTGGAATGTCAGCACTCTTTGTTCCACTTCCATTTCCATTAGAATTTGAAACAACAGATAAATCTACAGGTAGAGCGGCTGAAGCCAATCCAACAAGTTCAGCTTCTGATGCTGAAAAAGAACTACTATCTTTTCTCTCCCTTTCAGTTTCACTGGCTTCAGAATTTGAAAATGAATAGTCCATGGGCTCCAATACATCAACATCTGTTGAATCCTCGGGTTCAAAATGATATTTTCTTTTCTTTGGTAATAAAATTTTGTGATGATGATGACTTTTATGATTATTCAATGCTGTCTTTGGTTGGATCACTTGTACTATTGGATTTGGATTTGGAATTGAATTCTTCATTTCTTTTTCTAGACTTTTTCGACAATCTTTTTTAATTCCTTTGGTGAGTGAATGTGAATGTGAATCTTTAAATCTAGTCATTTCATTTTTTACAATTCCACCTGCTTTTGGTGATATACATCCACTATTTTTACGCTGAGTGACGGTTCCGCCGCTATGCCGATTTTTAATTTTAGTTCCATGATTTCCTATTTCTTGTGATTCTTCAATATGTGATGAGTACGGTGGTGTAGTCGATGTCGATGTCGAGGAATTATGGGCGTGAGGTGGACTTGTATTTTCATTTCCATTTCTGTTAGTCGATCCAAATTCTGTAGGCAGAAAAGGTGGCGGGAGAAAACAAGGTGGGTGTGATGGAGTAGTAGAAGGTTGAGAATTTCCAGCGGCGGGATTTCCTCCAGAATACGTTGGGAGTCCATTGAAAATATTTTCAGGGACGCTGAAACTAAAAATTATAATTTAATTTTCAAAATTAAATTGCATTAAACTTTTTACCAATTAAATTTATAAGTGAAGATAATCTAAAAATCCAAAACTCACTTTCTGTTCTCGAATGATGACAAATAATTTTGATATCTTAAAAGATCTGGAGATTGTTGAGGTGTCAACCAATTCCAAATTGAATTATTTCTTGCTGAATCCAAAGATGCAGTGTAAGGTGTAAAATGATTATCATCAATTTCTCGTCTGGACCATCCGTAAGCGGGGTAAGTTGGAGTTGGGTAAAGTGGAGGGCCAGGATGGGTCACATTTACATTGGACATGACTGGCACAGGGGGTGCTTGTGATTGTGGTTGAGAGTAAGATTGGACACCACTGTTCGTGGTCACCGGATACATTCTGGGTAGTGAAGATGCAGAGACAAGATTTGGTGGAACAGACGCGGTTCCCTGGAAAAATAAAATAAAATAAAAATGGTTTAAATAATAGTTCTCATTACAAATTACAAAAACTGTATATAAAAAACAGGTCTATCATATAGCGTAGTGGTAGAGGTGTACAGATCGCTCTTGGTGTGCTGGGGTTCAATTCCTATGACCTCCTCTCCCCCAGGTTGCTTTAAAGAGGTTTTCCCCACTGGTTTTTCCTACTTACTAGGGTAACTACATAATTAATATGTAAATCCCTAGGCCAAATGGGAAGCAACTCGCAAAAAAGACACCTGAAATGCATATGATGCTTGATTCGCCCTCGGCTATGTCAATTAATGAGTGTATTTTTTGTATAAAAATTTTTTTCCACAAACCTTTCGAATAGACGAACTATTACGATGTGATGACATAGGAGCAACAGTAACGACTGGAGGTTGTGATGGAAGAATGGAACTTTCTGAAGAGGCAACTGTAATTCTTGTTACTGTTGGAGCAGACATTTTTCTACCAGTCATTGCCAAAATTGGCCCTGAACCTAACTCTGGCTTAGAGTCTCGTCTCCCAACATCACCCTTATTGCTTTTTGGTTTAACCTTTGGAATTTGAGCATTTGGCATCAAATTTGTTTGTTTTCTTGGATCAAGCATAATTCTGGGGCGAATGATGGGTGAACATCTTGGTAGCTAAATAAACATACAAATATTTAATTTTTAAATGATATTCGTGATCCTCGAATTGTCGAATTCTACAATAGGCTATTTTGTGTTATAATCTTAGTTGTACTTGTGTTTCTCCAGATGGCAACCGTGCGACTGTGGCTTCCATACTATCTTCTGGTGGTGGCGGACGTGCCATCCAATTAAAATGCCGTTTTTGAATGGGTAATCCCCAACGGTCATACTCAGCACTCTGTGCCCATAAAGTCTCCGAACAATCCAAACAAACCACAGCCAATGGATTATCACCCAAAGTAATACTTCCAGGTTGTCTATCCTTAATCAAGAATGGAAATTCCTGTACAAAAAAAAAGAAAATTAAATATAATCAGCAAGGATTACGTAATAATTTTAATTTTGGCGAAATATTCTAAAATGTCTCACCTGGAACGGTAAAGCCCGAACTCTTTTTCTGTAAGTCTCAACAGAGCAAACAGCACATGTGAAATGATGTGAATTGTATTGACGATCCCTGGGTGCTACTGGATTAGGACTCTTCTCATAAGTATTCCATTGAGCTTCCAATGAAGCATGACAAAATGCACAGAGTGATGTAGATCCATCTTCATGTAAAATAGCCCCACTAGGGGGAGTCATGTGTGCAATGAATGGATAAAAGGATTTAGTTAAAGATGATTGGCTAGGTCGAACGTAAACTCTTTGTGCCCACTCTGTAGATGATGGCATTCCACAAGTGTAACATGTAATCGTTAGGGTTTCTCCAGCTTGGGGAGCAGAGCAACTCGTTGTAGTATTTGAGAACAACTTATGGTGTCCTTGACTCCCGGTTCCACCGCCCATCTTTGTGGCCACAGCGACGTGTCCGTTTGGCATTTTCGAATACGTCCCTGTCCCTGGTTTGCCGGCCAGCCTCCAGGCGGCACGGCGGCGACGGCGGTGGTGGTGCCTTCGACCAACTGCGCTCGGTCCACAACCACGCGTCGATATATACAAGTAGAATGAGTAGTGGTTAAAGGTTTAGGGGTAAGGAATAGGGGGAAATGGAAGAAGTAAGATTTAAAAAGTGAAATAATTAAATAATTAAACAAGAATGAAATGGCGGTGCTCAGAGATTGAGGAGTTACAAAACAACCAGGTGGTATGCCCTTTCTAAACGGTGGTCTTTGCGTCTTCTCTTCGGGTAGTGTTTTCCTGAAAACAAAGAAAATGACACTTGCTTTAGAAAAATACCTAACTAAACTAAATACCTTTAGTAAACCAATATTACATGACGTACGAAATCCTTACCACACTTGGGTCAATTACAATTACATTTGTAATTAAATTAGAAATTACATAATTAAAATTACTTGACGGTATATGAAATTGAATTGTGAATTGTAATTGTGATTGGATTTAAAATTACAACTGCGTAATTTTAATTGTATAATTGTATTGTAGTTAACTCAACTACTTTCAAAATTGACCAGGTATTTCGTAATATCGTAATTGCAGTTAAATTACTTTCAAAAATGAGATGGGTGCAGTAAAGTGTGTGTATTTTGTAATATGTAATTAATTAAATTTTTAAAGTAATTGACCAAAGTCTGTTTAAGTTACTACTTATGGAAAAAAAGTGTTAAACTCACCATATCCTGTCCTGTGCTTGGGCATATTAATATTATATTCAAATATGTGTTTAGTTGAAACCACTTAATACAATTTCTCTTCTCGCTCACAAAATACTGATACGGAGTGTTGATCCGACCACTATTAGTCATTCATCCCATTATTTAGTGGGTATGTCAACTTCACAAAAATATTTAATTGTCAATTGGTATTCTCTTGATAATTAGTCCGTCACAATCACACGCAGGAATTCTCAATTCACTCACTATTAATGAGTCTATGAGTCTTTTGTCCTGAATGAAAGTTTACACTTGTTTTGAAGCGTGCACTTTTCACTAACACTGTTCACAAACTGTCCAGTGTCAAAAATATCCCAAGGTCAATTCGTCCTTATTTTTACACTTCACACTAATTAATGTCAGTAATTTTCCAAGTTCCGTTGATTAATAAACAGCTGCCCAGTCCACGCCTCCTACCTACTTCATTTTTACTTGTCTTTTCATCATTTAGAATTTTCTTGACCGCGGCCGAACGGCGGATCTCACAGGATCAGATCAGATCAGATCAGATCAGAAATAATTCCGGTTGATCTGAAAATAAAACAAAAAATAATTAATAGAACAAATTCCGAAAATAAATTATGCCTAAATCAATGTTACAATTTGTAGTTGATGCATGTACCAAAAAATGCTATGTTCGAATAAGCTGGTAAGATCTGATCTATTACAATGTATGAAATTGTGGAACACCCTGTACTGTACTGTACTGTACTGTACAATAAATACCTACCTAGACCTAAATATAGATCAAAATTAAGCTGAACAAATACCTGAAATATCAAAGACCTAAGTCAATAGGATTATGCCGTACCGTTCCTCACATTGTCCAGTCCACCCACAAAAGTGTGACTGATTACTTACACTTACTAGAATTCGCTATTCGCTGAAAAACCTCGACGAGTGATATCTTATCACCTTAATTTCATGACATACAAATATATCTTTTACAAACCAAACCAAGTTTAAGTGAACGGGTCGGGTCGTGGTTTACATGTGAATACCTAACATATGTAATGTAATGTATATCTACTAAAATTCACATCTTGCATCATCATCATCATCCGTCACCGTCATCCACATTTTTATTTCCATATGTATTGCAAAAATGTAATGCACCTTATTATAACTAACTAACTGCTTCATCTATTACTATTTTTTTTTGCAAAGCACTGGCCTGGCACTGTCAATAGTCTCTTTAGTCCTGTCCTGGCCTATTCATTCTCTTCTTTTTTTTATGTCAATAAAGAGCAGATTCCACTGCTCAAAACTAGTTCGCAGCAGTCGTAGTCGTAGCAGTAGTAGCCAACCGTAGCAGTCAATCCACTTCAAATCAGTTGTGGTCGTTCTTGGTCTTCTAAGCCATCCTACAAAACAACTAATCACTAACTACTAACTAACTAATAATTCAAACTGAACAAACTGACCGATGGACCGATGGACGGCTAGACTATTTGGAATCATTTATAATTATACCTTGGTTTGTACAGGGTGGGCCACAATTATTCCACTAAGCCAACCCACTCTCTAAGAAAAATACGCTACGTTGCATGTCGCATGTATTACAAGTGGGATGTGTTACAAGTGGGTGAAAGTGTTCAACCCAATTTTGGTCACACCCTGTACATTGTGTACATTATGCCACGCGTTCAATTTGAATACTACCAAAATTTCGTATTCATTAAACTCGTTCGTTTGTTTGTTTGTGGTTGAGACATGGGTTTGTGAAACCAAAAAAAAACAGTTTTATCAGCAACAAATTACTTCTTCCGCTATTAAAAAACTATGCCATGTAGATAGAAATAAAGTTTAGAATTTTAGTTCTTGCCTCTTGCGGTATGTATATCTCAAAAAATGTAGGCCAAGAAATGACGATAACGATAATACGTTAAAACAAATGTGCATTCGCATTCGTCACTTATTCACATCATCACAACCGTGTTTCCATGTTAAGACAATCAATTTGCATACTTGTATGTTTGAATGCTTTGGAATATCACGCTAATAAAGA
>JAQGCB010001642.1:0-13745 GCA_034698835.1 Protaphorura tricampata
GACCTTTGATGACCCGCTGCGGGCCGGTATTTCACATTGACAAAAAAATGTTTTCGGACTCATCATTTGGATGACCCAAGGTACCCAAAAAGTTTGGTCTGGTTACCGAACCCACTGAACAACGAAATAGTTTACCTTGTTAGTCTTACAATCTTAAAGCTAGTGTGAGAGCTAAAGCATAAAATACCACGGAAAGTCAAGAAAACTGTTATTTTGTTACCAAAATTCTTAACTCTAATCTTTCCGAGCAGACTTTTACGGTATGGACACTATTTTTAAAATCTCTCCCTTGCCTCATTCATACTGTTGCCTGCAACATAGGCATTTTGCACTATTAAAGTTATGACTTACTCCCCGGCATTTTGTGGCTGCTAAAAGGAATTTCTTATGAGTTTCTTCACATAAAATCAAAATATTACTTTTAAGAAGGACATTAATAATTTTCTATTTCTCCTGTGGGATAATTCTTCTGCATATGCCGTATGCATAATCCCTGACGAGTACTGTAGTTTCTCTTCCCTTCGATCGTTAAAAATATTACAAGTAAAACTGAATGTTTAGTGATACTACCGTAAATAGACGTTGCTTGCTGTGCTCGGCTCTCATTGATTATCATTATACAGAATATTAAATGTGCATTTATGCTTCGCCCAATCTTTTACGTACTTTCGCACTAACTGAACTGTAGAAGGAAGGATAGTCTAATGAATGTGTCCGTGAGTTTAGGTTTGTTTACGCTTTCGTGCAGTAGAAATAAATTTATACAAACAATTATGCATCATGCACTATCCCTGGATTTTAGCTAGTCAACGTATTCTAAAATTAATTATCTTTCTTCCACTCCCACATAACAAGATTTTACAGCGCAACGCCCAGCGAACAATGAGTTTTACAGGAATTGTAATAGATTTCAGTTTAATGTTCTGGCTTTTGAAATTATGAACTATTTACAACTTGGTGGTTGTAACTTCCGATTTTGTTCGAAGTGTTTTAATTTCTCTTTCTCTAATATTGCGAAACACGTTGAGAGCCAATTTTATTATCCGCAGTAAGTTAGCTTGGAATCATTTAAGGAAGTTATGCAAGTTACTCATCGTTTAACAGTCAAACTCCGTCTTCAAGAATCGTTGTCCCTATCTGAACAAAAATAACTAATACTTTATATTCGTGACATTTTATTTATTTTTATTACCCTCGAGTTTTAAATGAACTCTCAGTGTCAGAGTGTACAGTTTTCCTCAAAAAAAATGATAAAGTACAAAGGCTCTGTTCTGACCTGGACCCGGCCTATGTAATCTATCTTGCATGTGTTCCTTTGTACATGAACCAAACCAAACGGGACTCCAGTGCTGCTGTTGGCGTTAAGTATTTTGTCATTCCGTGCGTTAGGCCCGTTCCTCATTATTATTGCGTTGGTCTTGGGACAAAGGCTGCAATTTCGAAATAGCTAGGATTTTTGAGCAAAAACTTGGGTCCAAAAAGGAAATAACAATGGAGCTTGTGTGCGTGCTTGCTTTCAAGCTGCATGCGTGAGGGTCCATATCCTGAGCCCTTTTAAAGGTCCACAAATGAATTGCCAGCAGTCACCACTTGAAAAGAGCTCAGGGTTACTCACTGTGAATTTGACATACGACCTGGGTCTGAAATTAATGCGGACTGAGCTCGTAAAAGACAGGAAGGATTTGGCACATGGCCCAGGGGCCCGGTGAATCCGTTCCGTGTATTGTACTTTTCTGTAAGGCAGTCAGGGTAAAATCCTTTGATTCATTTCATATGCGTTACACGGTAAAGGCCAGAATTCTGACGAGGGAAGTATTCCGCTGTCAGCTTGTAATGTCCCTAAAATCTTCAGGGCTAATCATTCAGTGCCCAGATTAAAAATACTGAACTTGTATGTACTGTGTCTAATTAGAAATTGTTCCATTTCAATCAATCTTTCGTGCTAGCCTCATTTTTCTAACAAGACATCCTGAGAAAGCTGAAAAAACATATAAGCGAATTCTTATCTGCCTGTGAATTTTTGAAACTTAATTAAAATACTTGGAATTACTAAACGTGAAAGTTCTAGCCTCATTTAAGTATTACACCCGAATGATGCACCTTGTGGGCTAGCGCAATACTTATTTGCTTATCTGTTTGATTAATTCGCGACTCAGATTGAAGAGTTGACATCTGCGAGAAAGCCAAATAGGAAACCCATGATGAAACCAGGAAAACTGCTCTAAATGCAATGTCAGTTCAATAGAATATAAGATTTTTGCTACTATCTCATTAAATAAATTAAGAGTAAATAGTGAATATCTGGACCTGGGCATTGACATATGCTACACCGGTGGTGTTTAAACAGTCAAGGTAATTCCTGAGAATAGTTACTGACGACATGCATTTAGTTATTCGTGGACATACATAACTTTGACAAATAGAAAACGAGTTTGTGTAAAGCTAAGCTCACCCTGACTTTCACCCTGACTTTGACGTGAACAAAAACCCGAATACTTTTTAATGTCTGAATTCCTAGCAGAAGCTAAGATTTTTTTTTCAATATAATCAAAAGGCTGACTATAAATATGAGCGATCTGAACAAAACAGAACAATGTACAAAACATGTTCGTTTTCGAATCCCCGTTTTTGTGTTCTTGCGTCATATATGGTCTTTTTCTTTTCGCTTGGTTCGTGGAAAGGGCTTGTAATTGTATGTTACATTTTATTTTATGTTCAAGCTAACTTTACGTCGTCATAAACTCAGGTTTTAAGAAAAAATTTGATGTGTCGAAGCCGAAATACAGTAGAAAATTACATTGTAGTCAGTTTTCTAAGGCAGTTTTATATCTTTCCAATTGTGTTTGTTATTTGGGCCGTTGGGGTTAAGGATTATTTGGCATTTCTGTTCGGTAGCAAAGTTAACAGACGGCATATCGTTTCATTATGGTGAGAGTTCCAAGTTCCAACCTTTGAATCTTGTATGGTCATTGTTTGAGCTAAGTTTTCTGTATTGGAATAACCGAAGAGAATTCACCTTCATTTATATCTAATTCTAAATATGAAAATTTTAAATCCCTAGCCACTACTACACCATGACACTCACACCCTTCTTGGTGACTGATCATATTTTAAAATTTAAATTCCTCTCGAAATCTGAGTCGAGACGTTTTAAATATAACCTGTCTTGTCCACATCTACCCTCCTTCAAATACAAATGAACACAACCCTTTTTTACTTCTTCGACTCAAACAAAGGAAAATTGTAAATGTAGATGCAGGTTATAGTAAAGGGTTTAAATTGTAAGGAACTGACTGACTAGAGTTTTTTTAAGAATATTTTTTTATGAAATATAAGCGTACAGGTGTACTATGTACAGGTGAACCGATACTTTTGAAGCAAACATAATTATTTAGTCAGTGTTATAAGACCTCTAATGCGAATGGATCAAAGAAGGGTAAATGTACATATAATATGTGTAAGAAAAGTTCTCGAGGAACAAAAAAGAAACAAGAAATAATGGTATAGTAAGATGAATCTGTCCCTGAGTAGCCTTCCAAAGTTTCAAACCTCTCTTTCTTTGTTGAGGACCCAAGAAGTTAGTAATCAGAGAAGTCCTTACACTTTTTTCTTCAGTCAACCAATTTACTTTCTTTCCCATATGTTGTATGTTCCAGTCAAACCAAAAATCTTGATAGTTTTAGTCATTTGACTCCAATTTGTAATGTTAAACATTATAATTCGTAAGTGTAATGCCTAATTACTTGCATCTATGAAGAGATCTTCTCTACAAAGTAGATGGTCCGTTTTAGAATAGTGGAATAGTCGACCCTGGTTTCTTTGGTATGCTGAGGGTCCGGTCCCTCTGAGAGATATCGCGAGTTAGCTGCATTTAAGAAAAACATATTGTAGAATATTTAAGCATGAGTACACTGTCTGGTCATCCAGTAAACCAAAATTTCGACACCCTCATACAGCGAAATCGTGAAATATCAGATCTGAATATCAAAGAAGTACTTAAGTCTAGATACTGCAAGTTAATTACACATGAACCATAACATAAAATGTGTTTAGACATTAGACCGTGTTCCTGTGGCTTTCGTCTTGACTGTTTTATTTCACACTCAGGATTTATGGTAATGGTTTTGACTGGGGAACCCAAACCCAGTCGACCGACCCAACGAAGATGTATTGGTAGTGGTAGTGGTAGACGGGGCCTTAAAACCTTCTCACAATTAGCACCAGACCAGATTTCTATTCCGGTTTTAAGAGCATCATCATCATTTCGTTGTGCCCTTTTGATTTTGGTCCATGGATGGGATGGGACTCAATTCCCTGTTCCCGGGGCGAAACCTAAAAACCGATCGAGCTGAAATGTACGAATGGTTGGGTCGGTCGTCCAGGGAAAAAAATAGGAAGGAAGGACAAGGACATGACATGTTAGCAATACTTTTGCTCTTACTTTTAGTAGTAGGATTTTTATTTTAGAACCCCGAGGTACGTAAAATGTTTAATATTGTGCGAGGTTAGGGTTCCCCACAGCCCTGTGTCCTGTACGTCCTACCCTAAAAATCTATAAGCCCACAGCTGGGTCTCCGTTCAAAATTTCCTGACTTGACATTTTCAAGAGACCCTCTCCCTTTTTTTAATCATGTTTTGAACTCCGATGGCTCACTCACTCATCTGAACCCCCCTGTTTTGTTTCACTCTCACAACTTATGATTATGGTGATGGAGAAGAGTTCGGTTTATTTCCTAGGGAAAAGGAGATGACATGTGTGAATTTTATACCAGATTAGTAAGCACTCTGCCTTCCCATGTGGCTCAAATTTATATTTTAATCAAATTTAATTGAATTTAAAATTCAATATACATTTGGGGATGACGTGCAGGTTGCATTGCGTGTAGACGCTGTGTATTTTCTGAGGGAATAGATTCGGGCAATTTCTAGTTCTATTTGGTTCTTGTTTTTGAATTTCAAATAAAATCTACAGATCTCCACATTAAAAGCATTGCAAAAAACTATTCTTATTGTTTCTTTCTTTGTTGCCCATCTTTTTGTCTTTATTTTTGAAAATGCATATTGGTTAAGGTCAAGTTCATTCCTTGACGACTGCCTGAGAGGCTCACTCGTAGAGTTGTGTACATAATAATTTCAACTTCTTCACTTTTAGCGTTGGTGAGACATGACTTGTTACGTGTTTGTGTGTTTGTCGATCAACCCATATGTACATGAGGGGGAGAACGAGTTTAATCTTAATTTTTTTGGGCGTTGTCCATTGTTGAATTGTCCATAATTTGTGTCCTACTGAGAGTGAGAGACCTAATCTCAACCTAAGACAGACACACGAGTAGTAGTAGTAGTCGAAGTCATCCTCATGGTCATCCTCTCAATAAATTATAACTCCGTCCATGCTGTGCTCCTTGGTTTTTGTTGACGACTGACTGGGACTAGACCTTCCATCCAAATAATCTTAAAAAGAAGACCTGTCTTGTTTCTTAAAAAGGGGGAGATAAGAATCCTTCGTAATCATAAGAAGATTGCTCAGGTGTTCAGGTGTCTTTCATTTGAACGAATACATATATGTAGGTACACATTAATGGGCTAAAGAAGTACTGACTGGTCTCCTCCAACCGTGTAATCAACCTCAACGGGTTTTCATTTTTTTTACGTTTAAGGGTTCAGGTTCTGGCCGGGATTTAAACTTAAGATGGATTTATTGGTGTGGTTGTTATTGTTTTAAAAGATTTTTTTCATTAATCTTGTTCCGACTGACAAGTCTAATATTAAAGCTTCAAAAATCTGTGTAACGAACATGGTTAAGCAACCGTCTTAGGCTTTCCTTTGTCTAACGGTTACATTTATGAGTTGGTATAACGAACCGTGTAATAAAACCGGTGCGATGTGTCAATCAAACACACACCAGACTAATTGTAATATTTTGAATTTTGTCGTTTGTCACAGAAAAGAGAAAACGGTGAAAGTCATTCTCCCGCGTGGTCGTGGTGGAAAAAACGAAGCCGAAGAAAAACGGAAAACAGTGAATGTCATTCTGAACCCAGATCGTCGTGGTGGAAAAAATGAAGCTGAAGAAAACCGAAAAACGGTGAATGTCATTCGGAGCCTAGAAGGTCGTGGTGGAAAAAACGAAGCTGAAGAAAAACGGAAAACGGTGAATGTCATCCTGAGCCCAGATCGTCGTGGTGGAAAAAACGAAGCTGAAGAAAAACGAAAGAATTCAATTTTGAATTTAAAAGACTACGTGATCGATAGACATAGGAAATCAAACAAGTGCCGTCTTCAGAAGTCGGAGTCAAATTCAACGTGCCCTAGCCCTAACAATATTGACTCATCGTGCGATTGTACCATTCCAATTCTCAAGTGCGAATAAATTAACAACGACATGTATAAATATTGGCTAGATAGTATGAATGTATATCATCAATAGAAATTCGAGTTAACCTTCAACAAAGCCAAAAAAATAACAGTGTCGAAGGTCAGTCTTCACTTCTCAGTTTCCACTATCTTGTCTACGACAGAAAATAATTGTTCAACCGCAACCATAACATTATGTTACTAACTTTTAAGATTACAAAATTAATTGAAGTTAACCCAATGCGATGATACATGAACAAACCATGCGTACCAGTCAACCAATTTTCAATCATTAATTGATTCTCCTGTCTCATTCGCTATTCGCTGACCCTTTATTTTTTAACGTACACAATTTTAATGACTTAAATAGAGAGAAAACTTTTATTTTTCAAAATAGCATATTGTGTAGTTTTCCGTTACGTTCTTTATTCCTCGAACCTAATCCTTAAGTATAGTTCCTGATTCTCCACCCTCTTCTGACTGCTGCTGTTTCTAAACGACCGATTCACGAACGAACCTATCCGTACTTTTCCATCAGCTGACTCTCTGGTAAAGAACAAAAGTTATTTTTCAGAACAGGAATCCGATTCACCCGAGCATCTGTTATTGCATCCGTAAATGCTTTTGCTCATGCAATTTGAACAATCGTAAATTGGATAGGACCAGGCCAACCATGCATTCTTCCTCAAATACTGACAGTCAGATGTTTCGGGTCTTCCTATGTTCACCGTGCGGTGAAAACAAATTTCTTTGTCACAAGGGAGGTTCTCAGTCGCTCCCTGCACAGTCAGAATTTATGCACACTAACAATTCAGTTTTCAAAAAAATCTACGAGTCGGGAATACGTCATCTCCCACGTAAAATCCCTTGTGAGTTAAAGGACGGATGTGGAACTGCACTATGTTAGCCAAGACTCTTAAAATACAACACATGAAGTAATAAATTATATCTACTTCAGTAAGCTGTAGCTGTACAGTAGTGGTGGAGGCAGAAGTGGGAAATAAATAGCTCCAAACTGCACATGGCTGCTGCACTACTGTAACACAACATAAGACATTTTTAGAACGGAAGGAGTAATTTTTGATTGAAATAATACATGAAAGGGCAAATGCTTGAATTTATTTATGATCGTATAACACTTTTCGGCAGAAACCACTCCACTCTCGTCAGATATGCCGTCCTTTGTTGCGTCATTCAGAATATGGCTTTAACGGAACTTTCATAAAAGTAAAATAATTGAGGACGGCTAAGGCTTAAAATGTCTTCTGTTTCTGTTTGAGAGCCCATTTCCAAAATGACTTGGCAAATCGTGAACAAAAAGCATTACTTATATGTATTTGACGACCGGACCCTTTTAGATTCCCGCATTGCATATTTCTTCGGGGTTGTGTACCGAACGACAATGCTGGTAGGATAAAATGAAATTGACAAAATATCAAAGGCCAAATCAAATAAAAATTGTAATAAAATATTTGATCCGTTCGTCTAAGGAAGGAAGGAGAGATTTTATTGATTCTGGAAGACGAGGGGACGAACTCGACAGCGTTACACTATACAGAGAATTATTACTGCCGCAATAAGTTATTCAATGTGGGAAAGCAAATCATGTAGAATGTGAGAATACATAAAAATGAATCCACGGAAAAGATAAATGATACGTTGTAAAGAATTATGAGTCTGCAATTTTGTCACTGAATTCGCCTTGGGGTTTAAAAATAACTGGTTAAACGGTTGATTACCAAATAGAATTTATGGATGTGGCATACGGCAAAGTCATTTTTCCGGCCGGTGGTGCAGTGCAGTGCAGTAGATTCTAAAGGATAACTCCTTTACCAGATCCGGAGGAAATAGATCCAAGGGAAGGCAAGGCAAATGAAAAAATAACATATCGAGGGCAAATACCCGGGAATTCCAGTTGTTTCTAAATAGGAAAATGAGCCAAAGACTTTAGACACCGACCATCTGACATTTCCGACCTTGTTTATTTTGTAACATTGGATTCAATTACTTGAAATCAAACACTAGACACCCTTGTGAGACTTAACTCTTGTTAAAATGAATTAAAATTGGAAACTCCTTCGCTCAAAATAAACCGATATTTGTCACTTTTAGACAAGGGAGTTTTGTGTCAAGCCAAAAGACTTACAGCATACCATCGATTAATTGCCAGAATTAGAATGACGACAGAGTCAAGTCAAACTCGATAATGGTGATTTCATTTGAACGATAAGCTGAAAAATTTCCAAAACTTCGTGTCACTTTCAAAACTTAGTCCTGTAGAAGTTTCTGTCAACTTGGGTCGCAACCGCTCAGTACAATATAAACAGGTCAATTGTGTTTCTCTCACAAACAGAAACTATTTTATTTCCTTTGTTATTGCCAACTTCTCATCACAAATACATTGTGTTTTTTAGATTTTCAAAATAGACCTGTTTATCCACAACTGGAATTCAAGGAGAAGTGTCACACTATAGTGGCATGACCCATCTCACACTTAAATTTATTTAAGGTAGTCCCTGTTTTAAACATAAAACCCTGATTCCATGAACAACACTCATGATCATCGCACTTTGTATTTGAGTATATTCCAAATTGGACGGAAATGCGATTGTGGATTCCTTATGAAAGCGGCGGGTTGGATTCCGTCATTCTCGTAATCAAAAATCCTTACAAACTAAACAGACTACAGACACACATAAATATTTGCGAATATAGTGATAGGTGCAGTTAGTTGGCGCCAGTGCCAGAGGGAGAGATCCACTTTTCTTCTGAGTCTTTAACCGGCATATCACATCGTATCGTAATTTTGTGTAGTGTAGTGTAGCAGTAGTACATAGCAGCTCTGCTCTGCCAATTCTTTGCTTCCTGGATCTCAATTATAATTACAATCATATGTAGTTAATTTTAGAATTTGAATCATGCCAGCAGTCGATTATTTATCAGGGAAATGAAAATGACTTGTGAGTTTGACTAAATGAACCATTGTCTTCCTTCATGAATACATTCAAAATTAATATTTAGTCCAGCATTATCAGTACATTTTTATTTTGCAGGATGTCAGTATTTTTTGTGTGCGCTGCTGTGCATTATGCTTCAATCTCTCTTCTTGGAGTTAAATTGTTTCAATAACCGACAAGCACGTGCTTGTGAAATGTAATTCAATCTAACTGCCGATTTTTTTAATGAGTTCATTCTGAAACAATGTTAGTCCTGCTTCGAACACGAGTTTATTTGTTTAATTTTGGAAGGAGAATCTCCGTAGTACAAAGTAAATACACTCAAAAAGTTCACTGATTTCTTTACGATCACCCGAGCAAGAAATCGTTTGGGTTATTGTTGGCAAGCTCGTGTTAATAAACGAGTTAGGTGGGCGACTTTTGTATGGCATTCTCAAAGAAAAGACTTTAAAAATAAACATTTTAAAATTTATTTGCGAATAACCTGCATAGTTTTTGAGGCCATTAGTTTACCGGTTCGCACGCGTTAGTCCAGTGCACCAGCACTACTGTAAACGATAACTTTTGAGTCGCAAATTGTGCTGGCTGTAATACACAGGGTTGCAAATATAGTCGCATGGAAATTATAAATTCTGACAACCATTGTAGACTTCATGGTCTCCAAAATAAACGAGTATTTTGTTAAATGTCATGAATATTCGCCTCCCTATACATAATTAGTATTATTGCCGAAAAATATTGCATGTACTGAAAATGAGTTCTCACGTAGCGTAGTCTCGTCGTACACACGACTCATATGCATGAGAAAAGGCCAAACACCCAAAATTAGAGCACCGCAATAATTTGTTGTTCATATAATCATGTACCTATATTTGTAGTCAAGTGTTACTTCCACTACTCATAGCTGGGTTTTAAACTAATGAATTTGTTTACCAGTTATGACGAGTACATATTATAGTTAGCGTGTTAGACATAATTTAGAAGTGGAATAGGGCAATCCAGGCGCCCGTGATAGATATAGATTATTTTTGTATACTCGTGGCGACTTGTTTATTTGAAGTCAAATTGCACAAGGTGCAATGACTCTAATTTGGAATATTGGGATTACTGTAGAGTAAAATTGTCATTGATTCAACTCAAATCCCACACCTTTTCATTGCAGTGGTACAAGTGGTTTAATTCGGGAAATATACTGCACGCAATTGTGTGATAAAAATGGAACATCAAATATAAAAATAAACGTAAATTGGAGGAATTAACATTTTAGTCATGAGTTGTAAATAATTTCTACCGTATGAATTATGGTATGGACCCATTTGGCCGTGATATAAGTTGTTATATTGTAAAAAAAATGCAAGTTAATTTTTTAAATGATGTATAAATGTGCATAGATACTTTTGCCAGCTAAATAATGATTCACACGTTCATGCCTTCCTTGTTCATCTTTTTATGGAGGTTGTATATTACGCAAACCGGTTCCATTCTTACATTTTGACCTCGAAATTTTCCCATGAGTATGAATGACAATTTGAAACATATGGAGTGTCAAGCTACAAGTTGTGAAATGACATGAGCCCGGGTTTTCGGCTTTGACCTTCGCTTTATAATTGGAGAAGCAGAGGGAGAAGGAAGGAACAGGAGCGTTGCTAAAGACGACAAGAGATGAAGCATCTCAACTGAATTTTACAACCTTCAACTCAAATTACATTATTATTACCCGGAGTTTTTTTTTGGGACTCCAAAGTGGTTCTTGGACAAAGAAGCCAAACAAGACCACTCCATGCTGGGCTGAGCGTATCTTTTCTTTCTTCTTCAACTCAGCTGATTTCTATTTGACAACACAAAAAAAAAGAAAAAAAGAAATGCTCCTTGTTATTAGGCAAGACCCCGAGTTGAGTACAACAGTACAAGTACATATACAATGCTCAACAAAGGGTCACCCTCAAAGTCAAACCAAACTCTGACGAATTAGGATAATTCCCCCAGTTTTTTTCCTTCTCCGGGAAACCAGTGTTTACTGGTAACTTGAGGAAGGGTTTTCTTCACAATTGTACCAAATATTACACATTATGTACAATTACAAATTTGAAACACCTTGGACCCCAGTTCTGGAACTCATTACTGATTTTCTGATACATGGAGTCAGATATTTCTGTTAATAATTAGTGTGGAATGCGTTAACAGGTGGATTAGGAAAACTCAAATATTCAACATTTAACATTACAGTGGTTAACCATTTGGGTATTGATGGATTTATTGATTAGTCAGAGGAAATGATTTTTTAGTACCATCTGTAGCATCGCAGCACATAAAGTAAAATGAGTGTTTTTACTTTTCTTGAGGAAAACGTGTGTTACCTGGGGCGGTGAACAAAAGGCACCTTGAGTTGACTTTCCCTTCGAGAAAAGTCAACCGAACCAGTCATAGTAAGTCTATGAGTCATGACTATGTATAATTCCCTGGTAACAACTAGTACAAGAATATTCTCCTGCACGCCATATTAGATTGATTAGTTGTTTTTCATTTCGTCTAATACTTCCAAGTAAAGTAATCCCATGTAGTAATGTAATAATGTATTCTCTCCGGTAATGATGATGAAGTTTGTGTTGTTCATTATTATTCACAGAGGGGTTTGTGTGCGAGAATGAATGCAATTTCCTCCTTCATAAAAACCAAACTCATACCATTAATCATGAATCACCTGTGAGTGCTTACAGTGTAGTTCATAATCAAAGCATTTTATGTCGTCTATTCTATAGCCAGACATGGGTGGATGTAATACAAATTGTAGTAAATATGCAAATTGGAGCAAATAGCAAGTGTAGGCTCTAGGATTTTACGAAAAATTACATCTTAGCTATTGGGCGAATTAAAGGCAAATTCTTATGGGCCACCCGATTGCGTGTATTCTAGTAGTCGGGGTCCATCCAGAGCCAGTCTGAATATTTCATTCGTTCCTCGTATTTAAAAATTAAAACCCGGATTTTTTTAATGTAGCACGATACACGATAAAGTGTCTAAGCTGAATTCACACGCTAAACTTAATTTAATATGAATCATAACAACGAGTCAGTCAGTCTATCATCATCATTGTCTCAAAATGACCTTGAACGGAACCATCAATTTCCGTGTTAAATTTCCTAACGAATGGAATATGATTTAGTGAAGAGGAATAAAAAGTACAAATAACACATTAATATTGAGTAAGTGGTAAACATGGAGCTATTATGGCCTCATATTCCATTATTTAAAATGACTCATGTTTTTTTCCTAAAAATTTACGTGTTCATTTTTTTCCGTAAAAAATATTGGCAGGTATGACAATAAGAACATATGGAGTTAAGTATGACTGACTTTTTCTGAGTCAAATAATATAGTGTTTATTATAACTAACTGTACATGAAGTGCAGTGGAGTCAGTTCTGTGGTAGCCGTGTTGTCATTGTCCTTGTAGTCCTAGACATCATGTTGTCAGGTATGCTAATCGTGTAAATGAAAATGATGAGAACCGCAAAAAAGTGACACATCTTAAGTAAATAAAATGAGGTAGCACAATTAGCAGTGACCAGTAGGAGCACGAAAAACCATATTTTCTAGTTTACATTAGTCATCAATGCAATGAGTTGTTCAAACATGACGGTTAATAAACTCATTTAAAATTGCTCGTGATTACGTGTAATTTATAGCCCATCCATTTTAATCCACAATACTTTATTTGTAAATTGTATAGATAACTGACTTGACCAGATTGAAGCGTTTTTGGATAAATATGATTTGATTAATCGGGGGCATTTTTTCCAAAGGGTTCAGTTTGAAGGTTGTGAGGTTGTGAGTGACTAATGTCATATTTATTGGTTTTTGAGTGGACAAATAGTAACAACATGCAATTTTTGAAAATCTATCTACTTTTTTATGGTATATCTTTGGTTTTGAGAATTGATCCGGTTTTAACCACATGAGAAGTAGAAACTTCTATCCGTTTTGAATAAATTAGCTTCTAATTAGTCATTTCTTCTGGACCGGACGAAACATAAAATGCAGAAATTAATAATTCTATTTCCATAATGTAAACATGATTATTATTTCGTAATTGCTTCTCTCATGAGTTCTGACGTGAGTGAAATGAGAAAAAAAAATTGGAACCAGATAATTCCAAGTCTAGTTCTGGACTGAACCAAATAAAATGTTATTATCAGAGTTCTAGAATTGGAACATTCATGGCATTTCAGCAATGACCTCACTAGACAAGACAAGCAAATAGGATATCTCTGTAATTATTTTCGCATTAAACCTTAACGGCCTGCACTGCTCCGAATGACTCATCGTAGCAAAATAGTAATTTCAGGAGTTTAGGACTTGAGCTTAACAGCAAATAACGCCTCGTGTACCATTCTTGAACAATGCAGAGTTTCCCTAGAGTGCGAGTAACTAGAGA
>JAQGCB010001643.1:0-13743 GCA_034698835.1 Protaphorura tricampata
ATCTTGGATATTTTTTCAAAAATCAGACCCTGTCTGGTAAGTACCGTAATAACCCCCTCTGATTATGTACACCATGTACATTCGGATACCCCTGCAGAAACTGACGTCATATTCGAACCTGCTGGCCCTGTCTCATTTAACGTTCTACGGTTTATTACTTTATTACCATATCAATCCTCAAACCTTCTCAAATCAACTTGGCGAACTTGGAATTGGTTGGTTTGCTTAAGTTGGGTTGCACTTGCACGGTTGCACCTTGGGGTTGTGGTGGCCATTGGCTGAACTAGCAACTACAACTGAAACGTTTCTGAGATCCTCAAGATACCGACGTCACAAAACAAACCTAATACAACAGAATTAAAAGTAAATGCGTTCAACGGCGAACGAGTGAATGACGCAACAAATACTACACGTGTGTGTGACATGTATTAAACACAAAGATCTTCTCAATGATGGTCTAGATTTGGAGAAAACCTACTCTTATCCAGCTAAGACACCTACACACTATAGTACACGGTGCTATTCCTTTAAACAAAATGGACATTGATAGCTTTCATGGTAAGCAAAACATACATTGTAGTAATTGTAGACTTTTGACGGTGTTCGGTTCGGTCAGTTTGAGTTTTTGGTGACCCTGTAAAAGTGTATAAGGTCTGTAGATGACACATGATGGGAATGTTTTAGTATAGTAGTATGGGATTAACTCCGAGGTCAATAAATCATGATTGACTTGTGACTTGTCCAGCCAAGCCAGGGAGCCCAGAGGAATGTTAATCCTTTGCAACACGGATCGACTCAATAATATTATGGTATTTTTTCCCCAAATTGACAATTGACAGGGTTCAGGAATTTTGCAGTTTTGTGAGGAAGGATCAATTTTTTTTATGTTTGTAAGAAGCGGAGGACTGAACGACAGCCGACAGAGGAACGTTGGTATTACGTGAATCATTACATTACACAGTTCTTATATAATCCACCTTCTACAGTTCTACTACTCATTGTTTGTTACACCGACTGGAGGACTCCGTCCGTGCATTTGACTGGAATTGTTGGATAAGTAAAGGATGAAGAAGTGAATAATAGGAAGGAGGAATAAAAAGGAGATCTGCTGTAAATGTGAGTGAATACCTGGTGGTCTTCTGGGCCTTCTGGTTCCCTTGTCTTCCTTCTTCTTTTCAAGAAGTCGGCAACCGATAAGACTTTATTCATTTGGACCTTGTGTGCCTGACTCCTCGTGACGGCGACGGATGGAGGAGAACCTCTAGAATAACTCACAAGGAAACAGATTTTCATGTAAAATTGAGATCAGGACGAGACGAACCGTTCAGGCATCAGGATTAGTACTTACAATTATTAGTAGTTTATTTCCACCGTTCTGGTTTCGAAGAGAAGAAAATTCAGAGAAGGCTTGCTTTGGCAGGCACGTTCATTTCTGACCAAAAACGTTTTTTCTGAAAAGTTTTTTCTGGCAGGCCAAAAAAAAACATTCAATTTTTGTGAAGGGCTTAAAGGACTTTGGCGATTTTAGCCTTTCTAGGATATCTTTCTAGAATATCTCTTTCAACCCGCCCCCTCCCTTCACCCCGTAATTCTGATTACCTTCGGAATTTTGTCTGAACGTATGTAACAGTTGCACTTCAGAATCAACTGCTGTGGTTTGATAAAGTCCACATTTTACTTCTTACATGTAGTAAATAATTGAGCTACTGCAATATATCTATATCTGCATCCGAGCCATAGTAGCTAGCGCACAGCGCTCAAAAGAATTGGCCAATTTCGTGATGGCAAATTGACATGTGAAGTATGGAGGAATGAGGAATGACGTGTGGTACTGGTAGGATTTGTTTGGATTTTGGAAGAGAAGTTGTTTCCTTGTGAAGTCTTGAGTCTTGAGACTCTTGGTGAGCGAGTGTGTTGAGTGTGTTGAGGTGGGAAAGAGTGTTGGAACGTGGTGGTGGATGTTTCGATATAAGATTGTAGTTAGTTGGGTGAGTCAGTTGAGAGCCGACAAGGAAGGAAGGAGGTCGGGAGAATTGGTGGAGAAGTGAAGTTTTTGGAAGGAACGGAACTTACGGGAACAGAAGAGGACAGAGAAGAGTAGAGTAGAGAGAGTAGAGACTGCACTACTAGAGGCAGAGGCAGGCAGACGTCGTCTCCACCAAACCATCCCTCTTTTTTTCCCTTCCGTCTCCATTCTCTCTCTATTCAACACATTTCACATTTTTCCTTCTCATACACACAACACAATATTATTCTCAAACTTCTTTAGAATGAACAAGAAGAAAGACGACGAGGATGAAAGGAAGGAGGTAATGGTACGGTTCAGGTGTGCACCACTGCACTGAATCAGGTACATTACATTGACTACTACATATAGGACAATAATAATAGTCAGTCACAACAACTGTAGTGAGGACTGAGGAGTGAGTGAACAGACTCAAGTTGAAGTTTTCTCTCATACAATTGAGAAGACTTTCAAAAGTGCACCTTTTCATACCAAAAACTTCAAATGTGCACATGGACATTCATACATGGTTGTGGTCACTACTTCTCTGGATTGTCTGGACACTGTCTCCAATACTGCACTCGGTAATAAAAATAGTATCACGATTCTATGTATAGTACATACATACATATAGACTTCATCTCTCAAATGAATTTCTGAAAATCCCATTTATATGAATTTCTTCGTTTTGTAATCAATAAGGCGTGGCTCATCGTCGTCCTACAATCGTACCTAACCCTTACTTACACTTGGTTCTCCTGTCGTCAGTCCATTCGCAGGACAGGACGAGGGACAAAATTCTCAACAACACATTGTATTCCTTCCAAACAGCAACAACATTCATTGACACCTGACTTTGAAGAGAATGCAAGACTATTCTTCTCCATTATGACGGTTCCAAGTTTTGAATGAAACGTCCAAAAAAAAATAAGCTACCGGCCTAATGTCCCTGTCTGTCATTATTTGAACGAAATGATTTTGAAAAATGACAGGTCAACGGGAAGAGTGTGAGAATTATTTTATTATCGGCAGAACCGTCAAGCAAGCTTCCGAGTTCGAGTTCACTCACTGAATATTGAATTGAATACCAACGTTACAATAACAACTCAAACTTACGAGAGGTTGGAAGTACACAGTCATATAGTCACAGTGAGTTGATTATAAAACGAATCATAGCGCAACACGGTTATCTGCTTCGGATTCAACATCGGCTATTCACTTTAAAATCAATGATTGGTGATTAAATGATTGAATGCAGTTCGTGTCGTGAAGTGCGTTCAGGGAGTGATTACGATTAGTACTAGTGAATCCCTTCATCATTCTTCATTCTTTTGATGGCAAACTTAAACAATTTACTACTGCTGCTACTGCGGTGATACGATGAGTCTGACGCAAGGGACTCAAGTCAGACGTGGCGGAATGCCGCAAATCCCTTGTTCAAATAAATGTGCAACTATTGATCAATTTGATCATGATCATCACCATCGGGTCAGTCAAGATTTTCAAGACGGAGTATCACTTATTCCAGTTGCAGACATGCGTTTAAATAATACTAGTACAAGTACTACTGATAGTGCTCGTGTGCCTTCACCTTCCTACGAAACATTTAATTCTACACCTGAAATGGATCCCAGAACTATAAGATGGAAATATGATGAATTTCCTCATCCGTCCCATAGTCAAAGTCAAAGCTGTTGTCCTAGTTCAGTTGAGTCAGATAGTGTTTTGGAAAGAAATAGAAGTAGTTACAGTAGAACAAGAATAAATGGATATTCGTGTGACAGTTCCTTTGATAACTATGACGTGAACGTCGGATTTAGTTTAGTCTCACCAAAATACACTGACCATGTGTCTTCTACTACTTGTAATCATCTTTTGATTAACTGGAATCACGATTTTGTGTTCGATCTTTGGCGTTTTATGATTCGACTTGCAGGTACGTTCTTCTCTGTCTTACTATTTCTAGTTGGTAAGGCAAATGCAAATGCGTACCGCAAAACTAGGTAGTTAAAGTTTTACTTGAACAGAACACTAAATAGCTATTCATATTATTTTGATTTGTGGTGTGGTTATGGTTCGAGCATTTCACTAAGCTAAGCTTCTGATGCTTCTGGTATTTTCAGCGTTGATTATTTACCACTACCACTACCCGACTGCCGACTACCCCTCAATTGAATTCTTAAAATCTTCAGAATAGTTGTAAGATCAGTATCAAAGACTAACATTCAAAAGAGCATAATATTTAAAAAATACTCCTGACTCGTGCACACACTGTGCTTGTCTTAGAGCATATTTAAAGGGGTGTAAAATGGTTTTGGTCGGATCGGATTCGGAGGGATATATCATATATCATCAGACGATACGGTGTAGTTGTAGTTAGTGTAGTAGTCTGTAGCTTATGCGAAGGGCGTGGTAAGCAAAAGACCAGGTCAGGTGTCAGGTCATGCCGATTGGATGATCGGAATATGTTTGTATCAATTTGTATTGTATGGATCATACCTGATGTTTCGTGAATGAATGCGCCAGTAAAACAACATTAATATTCAGATTCAGTCAGATTGCATTTTATTAAAGTGTCAACCAATTCAACAAGATCACATGTAAATTTAAAAACTAACAAACATATAATCCACACATTAGTATCGCCTAGTCCGGTAGTCCCGTAGTCCCCCCCCCCCCACGTATAGGGACGGTAGACGACGGTACATTCTTATTCTTTTCCTATATTTTACCTTTACCCGGGCATATCTTTGGCAGACGGGTTTCTAGTTTGGACTTTTCGAGGATGTACATGTACATTTTGCGTCTAATTATTCCGAACGAACTAAGGTAGCATTTGCGAAATGTCATCTTCATTGTCTTGAATTTCTGGTTATTCTAATCTAAAGCCTAAATCTTCTTACTGTTCTTACCTAACTAAAGGTAAGGTACACTACATCATCACCAAATGTCATAATTCCAATCTAAGATCTAATATAATGCATAATAACTTGTACCAATTTAAATATAGGGAAGACCAATAATAGTTTTGTAACTGAAAACAAGTAAAAACAATTAGTTGAATATTGCATTATCGTTCAAAATTGTCTTGTCAATCATTATCAAGGTGGGTCACCATACCGCGATCATAATTTAGTATTGATTGTGAACCAAACCAATGATCCATCGCCATGAAATCAAGAATTAAGTAAGTTGATAACATCGACAAGCGAGTCTTGGTCCACATAATTGGAGAGTCACAATTCAGACAATTCCATCCCAGAAACAGTACCTAACACCTAGCCAGTGATGCAGTGATGGAAAATTATTGTCCAGATAGACTGTCCATTTGCTTGGCAGCAAATGGAAATGGACAGTCCGACAGTCGGAGCAGTGAGCTCGTAGTTTTGGGAATAACTGTGGACATTTTTGACAAGTTAACCAAAAGTTCGAGGTGATTTCGTTATGTGTAGGAGGTGTGATGATTTTTAAACTCGTTAACCTGACAAGAGAATCCCTTTAAATATATATAGAATCTTCTCGCCGATTTTCTAGGAGACATTAATGATGAAAGATGAAAGAAGAAGCTAAGCTAATAAAAAAAGAAATAAGAAGGGCTACTTTTTTGAGAAACTAGGAAGTGAGAACATGGGAAAAGCTCTTGGAAGCAAGACATAAGACAAATGTTGCAAGAATGACAATCGTTACACTGTCCACTGTACTATAATAATTTTAGAGACAAACTTAGGATACTCGATTAATCTGATACTGATACCCGTAACCCGTCTGCAATACGACTTATTATTATATAAGTAATGCCTACATATTGCCTATCATTTTACTTCAAACTTGTCATTTACTATGTACTTAGCATGCATAGGTAGTATTTCTATTCAACCGAATTGTTTATTTCTTACTAATCTCACCTTGAGAGTGAGTTCCGAGGTCGCGTCGTTATCAAGTTGAACGACATCAGCTCAACTTTTTCGGAAATACTGTCAGGCTAGGCTTCGGTCATTGGAAGGGCATAAAGGGTTGCAGTAAATTTTTTTCGGAACCAGTGATTGTTCACTCACTCCATGTGCTATGTGCGGGCTCGGCACCGCGTGTGCAATACTTCCTTCTCGATCTCTACGTAATTATTAAGTTAAGCTCATGCGACTGAGTTTACTTACGGTGAAATTTTTTACTTCCGATACTGAATAAAAGGATCTAATACTAGAATCATGTTGGGAAAATAAACTGAGTTTATGAACTCTAGAAGACTTTCTCAACTTTATCAATGATCAGAAGCTTGGTAGCAGCCGGCCGGTATTTTATTAGCGTTTCTTGCAGAAAAATTATCGAAGAATTGCATGCAAATCCTACCGGCACGGCATTTCTTAACTTGCTGCCTTACGTGCTTCATAGTTCAGACCAAAGAAACGAAACCCCAAAGACAAGGAGGTTTGGTCTTAATCTTTTTTTTCGGGGAAGGCGGAAGTTTCCGAATCGATTGTTCCTAGGCACATTTCCTGAAGGAGATACATAAACTAACTTTATAAACTCGCTTTTTCGTGATGGTGTGTCGTTCTCTTGAATTTTATCGGTCCACACTCCCAACTTGCTGGACGCTGAATACCGGTGTGGTTGACCATGCACCATATACATGTAGCAACATAGTAGCAGTCTAAGTCTTCTATACTGCAGTTTTGTAGTAGAACCGGAGGTACGTGATGCCAGAAAAATCATAGCTTGAGAATTATTCAGAGGTCAAAGTGTTCGGCAGCCCAGGCTATAGTAATACGTACGGCAGTCTGAGTTATTACGTCGTACAGTTTATGCTACTTTTTTCAACTTTCACTTATAAACCCGGGATAAATTAATTGAAACATTCACCATACTCACTCGGGCGGGCAGCTATGTAATATTACTGTAATTGCATCCGCAGAAGTCGAAGAAAATTGTTGTTTGATGTACAGGAAAACCTCTGTATAACGTACTCCGGAAACTCCGTGTATACACAATACAGGGTTGATAAATTAGATTTACATTTTACACCCCAATTTCATTTAAATGGCCGAATGGCCGTGAGTCGACAATCGTCATTTATTTATACAATTTAAAATGAGATGTCCCTCCCCTTTGCCATTTACCATTATTGCATACACACGTTTAGCATTGCCCGCCGTGCCATGATTAATTTATATTTCGAACTTATTGGTGTTAGTAATTCGGTGACGGAAATGTCGTATTCTTGAGGCTGGTTTCTCCATCTAATCTCTGGCGTTCGATCGTTGGATACAACTAACCTGAGACATTTAACATAACGTTGATCGTTCATGTTATAATTTGGATCAGGTCAGCTATCAATTCTCAACTCAACAATTCTACATGGGGGCATACATCATACATTGGGGCACATCAGCGGTCAGTGCCGATGGATGGTATTCATGCTCATGTTATGCTATCATAGCAAGTGTTTCCGGCCCTTATAATTAAAAGTTCTATTTATGCTTTCTAGCTTTTTATGGCTGTCATTGGCAATTGGAAGAGAAGATTTTAAAACACTAGTAAAACACTTGACTATAGTACATGATAACGTTCATTTTTAGTTTTTTCGAGTTTTCTCGTTGAAGTTTCATTCTTGTAACAACAACAACAACTTGTATCAATCTGAATCTTGCTACAGAAATTCTTCAAAAACAATCACAATCACATTCTCCAATGTTTTCTCTAAAATAAGACATTGCCGCCCAAACGTCTGGAATTATTAATTTTGTTAATCTAGTGCATATTACACATGGCAGCGATGTTAATGTTGTGAGAATCTAGTTCCGCCTGCCTTAAAGGATAATAGACCCTCCTAACTATTTCTAACTAGGCTCTTTCTTAAAACAAACATTTTATTTTTATTAGTGTACAATGAGGTTGTCCATGTCCAGAGAGCGAACTAGAACATTCCTTTAATAAAGGTGGACTATACTGGTAGCACTTATCTAGTTCAAAGTTTTAAGTTTTTCTATGGTTATGGTTTATGTAATGTTTAATATTTAATGTCATTATTTGCAGTACGATGTCTCGGTCGACGATTCTTAACTTCGAATGGCGGATCTCAGTGGATTATGTCTTCTTCATTCCTTTATGTATTTGTGGTTGCTTTGAGCGCCTGCCTTTTTATTCATGTAACCGGTAAGTGTACTAAATATTATGTATATTTAATTGTAGTATTAAGAAAGTGTAGTATATATAATACTAATAAGTTAAGTACGTATTTATTTTTAATTTAGTTTTGTCGGTCAAACTCATTGGTTAATTAATAAAACATTATACTTCACGACTGACGAATAAATAGATTCATAGGTAGTCAGACAGTCAGAGTCCATAAGTCGAAACTTTTCCGTACACACAATACAAACGCGCCCAACTTAACCTCTCGACATCAACTTCCTCTATCTCTTCGTCTATAGATCGTTCAAAATGTTGGAAAAGATTTATTCATTCTGATATTCTCGACGGAAGTGATATCGATCTGGGAAGTTAGTAGAATCGGGCGGGTAGAGTATCACAAGTGACACTTGTGACACGTTCTAATTTTCTAATGGTGAATATAGTGGTCCCTCATCATATAATGGGACCACTTATGTTTATCCTGAATTTTTATGGATTTTTGCGAAGGGCTAATGGCTAATCTTATTTTTTCTAAATGCCATAAACTGTGAGGAATCGCAAGACTGTACCACTTTTACTGTACTGTGGAGGTTCTATTCGAAGTCTAACATATTTGTTCTAACTCAGCCAGTATTCTTATAAAGTAATTATTTTACGAATTTAACACACATAAGTATAAGTGACAGTTATGCATACCATAAATATCAAAGAAGTATTAAAAAAGAATTAGCACCAATCCAAAAAATTCTTTACCAGTCAAGCCAAAAAACGTTGATTTTGATTAGAAATGATATAGAAACAAATCCCAAAAAGAGCATAAAAGTAAATGGATAACCGTTTCCTCCAGAAGGGAGATTTATCTTTATCTATACTATAAAATGGTGTCAAGCGTCAAAACATCAGAATTCAGATCTATTCGTGATGAGCAGGAGCGTTATAGATTAGTTCAAAGTTCAATAAATTGTGAATCTGTCAATTCTTGTGGATGGTATTGTTTACAATTTGCATAGGCTAGTTTTAGTCTTTTAGTGTTCTTATATAGTTTCTTCTGGACAAAACAAGTGAAGAGAAGTTTGTGAATTTTGCATATGCGGGTTTGTCTTTGTTTTACAAATTAAGGGATTCGTTGTGATCAGTAGTTCAGATATTAACGGTTTAGGCTTTCGATTCGAATACCTTCAAAGACTACATTGGTTCTTCTCTGGTCGATGGCGCACGTTTTTGTCATAAAGTGGAGAGTAGCAAGTTCGATTCCAAAACTGACATCCGAACAGAAGGTTGGTTGGCAGCTGCTTCAGCTATTCAAGGGCACAAACTACCATGTATAAGCTTTATAAGCGTTTACTCGGATTCGGATCTCATGTGTACAGGTTTGCCCTTATGGTACCGGTACCGGTGTAGCTGACTAAGCTGACTACATCATTGTTATTTGTGCTGACCTACGTCTGCCTCTTCTTTCTATCTATACTCTAGAAAATGTGGTTAATATGTTTTCGTTTCTTTATTTAAAAGGGCTTGAGAATTTAAAATGCCTGGTCTGTCTGTATATCTTCGGTCGGTAAGGCAGCCCTACAGAGAATGGACTAACTCGATACTCGGGGTTTACAGGTGTCAAATCCCAAGAGCAAGCTTGTATTCTGATGGCATCATTTATTTCTACAAAATGAATTGTTCAATTCCTCTGGGTTCTCAAAATTACTGAATCACCCTGGAAAACTGCAATCCGTATATTTATTAGTCAAGCCTATTTGAAGTTCTGCCGGCTTGTTTTACTTTTTATCTTCAATGACGACTGCACACACTACGCTTTTATCATCGCATCGTCGTTACTTCACTTGCGTACTAGTAGTAGTACGTAACGTAGGCGTCAATCGGATTTTAGCGATAGTAAAATGATTTCATTTCCTGTGTGTATCCGTCTTTTCTGCTACTTTGAATTATGCAATTAATTATCCGTATTCTATGAGCTATTTCCTGGTTTGGTTTGTAAGCTGAGTAGGCATAATGTGGGCAGGAATTTTTGTGCTATCTGAGGATACTAACAACTAAAGATAAGAATAAAAGGCCAGCAGCTGGCTTGTTCGGCATCGCGGCATCGGCTCTTCGTGCAGTCCATGTGTCCGTGTCCGGGTTAGTTAGACGAGTTGAAGAGGAACACGTGCTAAGTACAAAAAGAATAGGAACCTAGTTTTTGGAGTGTGCTGTGAACAGAGTCAGGTTTTAAAAGTATCGGAATCGGAAGGGCACACACGTCTGGTCTGGTTTTTGGTCTTGAACATCTTCCACCGCTGTACCATCTCTTCCTTATTAAATAGCTGAATATTACTAGTATAGGGACAGCTGAAACACACTCATTTGAAGGAAGGAAAGGAAGTCTGAGGGAAGGAGACTAACTAGTCAACCTTTTCTTCTCTCTGCCATACATGAGCACTTTCTTCCAATCTGGTCTGGGATTGGAGTTACGGAAAAAAGAGTCTTCAACATGCCACCGACATTGTGTTCTCCCGATGATGGTTAGTTGGTTAGGTTAGGTGTTGCTCCTATTCCTCGTAGTCCATCGCGTGACTACACATAATCCCTGTACTGTATCCCCTTATCTCAAATATTACTTGGAATCGTTGGCTTTGGCTGTTTTAGTGCTAAATCAACTGAAACGTTCTAGACAAGTTCCTTCAAAGGAGAAAAAATGAATCATTCTTAAATCTATTCTATTCTTACTTTTTTCCCAAAATCAAATATTTTTGCGTTTTAAATACAAGGTGAGATTAATATTAATACTCCTACTCCATAGGAGTTCGTTGTCGGTGAGGCTGAAACTTCTCTGAATTCTGTGTACCAGGAGATTTTCTTAACTTGTCAACTCTGAACCCCCGGTCCGGCCACTGAAACCGGAAATAAAAACTCGAGCATGGGTTTGGTCAAGTAGAACGACCTTAATTACTGCCTTGGGTTGCGAAAGCCACCAGAGAGAGAATTGAGACTCGAACTTGAACACCATTTAAGTTGAAGCCGATCCTCTACATGAGTAGCTCAATATTTCACTGTGACTGAGGTCACATTATTTTCTTCTTCACCCTTAATGACTGGCATTTTTGGCTTAATATTTTGACATATTTCCATTTCCCGTGCCTTTTGGTCAGACACTCAGACAGATGACTTGGCGAGTTAGTCTTGAATATCCTTTGATGTCCCCTATACTAGTGTTCCATTGGATTTTGATCAACATCCAATACCGATGTTGGGTTTTCCCAACTTATGTTTTAGGAAAGGTTTTAGAAATGGGATGAGATATATTTGAGGGGCTTGCTTGATGCAGACTTTTTGTAAGTGTAACATAACATAAGTCTAGTCTAATAATGATGAAGGAAATAATCGTGGATTCGACAATTCGACTTCAGACTAAATCAAATCAAATCTGAACACTGGTTTCTCCTTCTTGCTGTCCAGAGAGACTCTTCGTTTATGCCTTAACCGTACCGACCGATTGATTAATTTTTTATTAACTTGCCAATTCTGAACATTCTGAACTGCCGATACATTTAATATGGAATGTAGAATACATATAGACTGCGTAAGCTGATGTGCTAGAGAAATCTACATCTATGGTTATACATTTGCAATAGTTTTATGTAGAATTCATTGTCGTCGATAACCTTTTAAAGGGAAGTGCAAAAGTACTGAGAACATTGTTGGTTTCGAGTTTCAATAAGCCGTGAAAGATATAATCTATATTAGAAATGACATTTTATCTGGGACCATATTTTTAGGGGAAATAGACCTATTACTTCATTAATTTCATTTCATCACTTGAATTGGCAAGAAACACCCTTGAAAGAGCACCCAAAGCGACAAGTGCCTCGGCGTTCAGCGTTCAACTCTATTATCTCAACCCAAATAATTTGAGTTAGCTTTATAATTCTAATGTTAGTTTATGTAGCCTATAAATTAATTTCAATGTGTTTTCTCCGATTCAAAGATTCGACAAAAAGTTGAGTTTTTTGTGTTATTTCATTTGACTTCTTACAGATGCCTGTTCGAGTCGATCGACACCAAAGCCTAGACCACCAAGTCCTACGCTGAGACCAAACATAACTATTCAAACTTATACCTGCCCTCCAGAGTATGATGCCCATTACTGCCTAAACGGTGCTAGCTGTTTTACTGTGAAGATTGGCGACTCAATTCTCTACAATTGCGAGTGAGTTTTACTTTATGTCTACAGACTTTAGTCTTTGAGTATACCTTATACGTATATTCTATATTATACGTCCAGTAATTTTGCACCGTGTTGGAATGACATTGAATCTCGAGGATAGTATGAATTTTCGAAAAGCCGAAAAAGATCCCATTTATCGGCTCCTCTGTTCTGTTCTAGGAAGAATATCTGTTAAGGTTAGACACGCCATTGGAAAATCGAGTCGAAGATTAATCATGAAATACATCACTTTAACCTGTATTAGTTTTGAGCTTGAACTCATTAATATACATCCGTTCAGCAGTTCAGCTTCCCAGTCTAATCTAATTTAGCAAGAATCCTAAATTCGGGTTTCGTAGAAATACATACCTTCATCCAATCCAACAATCCAAGTAGAGAACATCGATGTTGTCAATTGCTTCTCCCCGTCCAACTGGTCCAACTGTTGATTCGTCAAGGCTGAAAAAATATATTCGTATGTCTTACAATTACAGGTGTGCCGAGGGCTACATGGGTCAACGCTGTGAGTTTAAAGACTTGGACGGTTCTTATTTACGTAAGTGTTTACACAAGTATCAATTCGTCACAAGTACAGAATTATGACTCTTGGAGCCGACCTAGCAGTCAGTAGTTTCATTTCTACCTTGTGAGTTGTCAACTTGACAGCCGTTTCGTAATTTCCGTATGTTTTAAATAGACGAAGTCCATAATATTTTCGTAATTAAACAACTGTATAAATTGGACAAACCGACGATAAAATAGACAAATTGAATAGGAATACAAATGTTGACTTGTACTTGTTATTTTCAGCGTCAAAACAGCGAGCTATGCTTGAACAAGCTGGGATAACCTCCGGTGTTGTCATTATTATAATTTTGGTCGTCATCATATGCTCCTACTTATATGTTCGATCGCGAAGAAAACCTCAAAATAACAATGACAATGAAATCAAGTAAGTTGATGATTTCCACGGTCTTCAAATCTTTAGTGTATTGAGACATTCGACGGTATCTTTAACGAATGGTCTTATGTTTTTCAGATGTGCTCCAGCGGACGCAGTTGATAGTACAGATCCGAATTACCGACTGGTGCTTCCCGAAAGGTGTAGGGAGAAGCGACCGTTTAGCATGGCTAGTATAAAACCTAGAGATTGTTGAAATAAAAAGTAGATGTACTGAATTTGTAAATAATATGCGTACAAAGTTCTTCTTTTATGATATAATTACATTTCCTAAACTTTCCTTATCGTCTCGACGGTCCATAGAGAACTGACTCTTTTAGCTACTTCAGTTGAAATGTTGAACAACGTATGATCAGAGATATGGCACCTAATTACAGTAACTAGATGGGCGGAAAGTCGGTTTACCGGTTCCAAAAGTGAAATTGCCTGGGGGAAACAGTTTGTTCAAAAATC
>JAQGCB010001644.1:0-13739 GCA_034698835.1 Protaphorura tricampata
ACCGGAAAACGAATACTCTGTACGTGTGCATAATTTCTTCAAATCTTGGGTGAAATCAGCTCCCGTCACTCGGTGGTCTCGTTCATTTTTTTTAAAATGCCACGTGGTGTTCCATTTAGCAGTCAGTTTAGTCAACTGACGAATATTCCAGTACAAAATTTCGGCTTCGATTTTGCACGTATCCATCCCGCAAGTACGTTAAACTGGGTGGGTCTCCACCATAGTACAGTTTTTTCCTTAAGTTATTTTCTCCGAAAAACACTTAAAAATCCTGGACCACACTACTAAATTCTATCCGTGAAATTTGAAACCCTTCATAAAATGTTCAAAGACAGGCTGAGTAGTAAAAAAAATGTCAAAAAGAGTGGATAACCATATAACCTGGGTAGATATCCATTGAAATGACACTTGTGTGTAATGTAATAGTAGTAGTCTGGCAGAAAGAAAACCTATAACTCCCCATCACTTACATATATAAGTGGTTTGGATGTAGTTTAGTTGGTGGGAGTGAAATGTGTGCTTTTTTTTCTCTCTCTCTCTCTCTCACTTTCTCCAAGTGTAAATGTGGAGAAAAGTCTCGTCGTTTTCGAAGCTCGTGCTTGTTCTCCCATTGGAAAACCTAAGGAAGGCCTTTTTTTTCTTGGGGCTGTGCGTTGCGTTGCGTATAATTTTTCTTGAGTTTCCTCACCCAGTGTGCTATAAACAACACTCAGGCGGGTGAAAAATGTATGGGTTCAACCTAAATGGGATTTCCTCAGGTAATTCTCTCCTAATGGATGCCAAAAAGCATTGGATTTAGGCGTTGCCGTTCTCCTCAATCAACTCGTCTTCACAAACCCACCCGCACCCGCCCAAATACTCTAGACTCTCATGTTTTCTCACATTAAACACGTGATTCTACTTCTCTCGACTTGAATCACTGCTTTCCTTTCACTCTAACAAAAAGTACAAGCTCAGGGTCCCACAAAATATTTGCATTACTATAGTATTCTCATCATGGTTTGAATTTGTACCAAAAGAAATACAAAGGTTTTTTGGGACCCTGACGGAGTGCGAGAGAGAAAACCTCATGAATATGCATTTTTATATTCCCTTTAGCTCAGGACAGGAAGGCGGAAATAAATGACATGACTTGGTGATCCCTAGAAGTAGCATGCATGCAACAAGAGCCATAGCCATAATGGCAAAATCCAGCCAATGCCATAGAATGGAAAATGGGAAATCCACTCTAGTACATCCATGGTTTTGGTCTCACTTGAGAGAGCTCTCTAAGTTAAATAGCTCTAGCTACTACTACTTTTTGCAATTCTCTTCTCCTTTTAACTGCGGAAATCGAGTTTCTTTAAATCCTAACAAATGCAATCTATCAAGCTAGCTAGAAAAGCGGTTTTAGCCTTTAAGCAATGTAAAGCAAGATATATTAGCATGTATTTATATATATTCCAAATGAACACGAGAATTCGTTGGCAGACACCACCCAAGGATTCAAATAACGGTCGGGCATTGTCAAGAATATCAAAGGATTTCAATGACAATATATCTCAAAATATACGTACTATTTTGCTGGACCTATTTATTTTTAAGGTTTATCGAAAATAGTTTGGGTATATGGGTAAAATAGCCGGTAAGATTAGCTAAGCTTAGGCATATGTTGTAATTTCATCCCAAAATGAGCGGAAGTGTAAATGTGTATGTATAGATTCACTTTTATTCGACCCATGACCACATGGGAGTTCACATACATAACCCGTGTAACTTTTTTGCCTGCCTTTGTTCCCATGGGTTTAGGACAAGGCCCGGGTACATGGGTTGCATTTAATGAGAACAATGGGAGTAATGGCGACTGAAATGTATTATGTCAACGTTATCTGAATGAATGAATAGTCTGAGTCTGAGTCTGTGAGTTTTTGCCACACAATGTGAATGTGAGACATACATAGGTACGCGAACGTCCACGTCCAAGTCTGGGCCTGTTCGCTGGCCTAGAAAAGAGAGAGATTCTTTTAACTCGTAGAACGCGAAAAACGCGTAGGGGTAGAAAAGTCAGAAGAGCAATATATAATGCATTACGATACAATGCACATAATGGGGCTTACACGGCGATAAATATTTTAACTCTGTTCCCGGAAACAACTTTTTCCTCCATGTTAGTATCTAATTAAGATAAAAGGAAAAACCTTTTTGTGTTCAACTCCCACAGGGAGAGCAATAATTTCTTGTCCGCTCATAAATTAGCCTACTCTCTAATAATTTGTGCCTAAAAAGGGTTGCTTGGTGTTGGTTCTCATTCTCATTCCCGTTCTCAGGTAAAGAGAAAGCAGGAAAGGGACTGTCGGGGCAGAGTAGGTACGTAGTGTGATGTCGGACGACTTAATGGATCATGAAATGTTTCTTAGCACTTTCACCTCCAGAAACATACACACGACAAAAGCAAAAGCTAAGAGGAAAGGAAGGCAAGGAATGGAAAGGAAAGGTAGACCTGTTGGTACGTAGTACAATAAACATTTTATTTTCTCTGTCTGAGTCTGAGCCTGAGTCTCCTACCTCCCTTCACCATGAATAATTTCATTGCCATTTTACAGGAACGAAATATTAAACATGCCAAGTCATGTGTACAACTGTCACGCACACTAGCACACGATCAAACACTAACCTTTCTCAAACAATAAAATCGTCGAGTAGATCTTGTGTACGTTATTGTGTATAGGAAATTGTACTTCGACCTAGTCAAGTAACATTAGTCAGCTAATTACAGATATTTGATGCAAGTAGCCCTGGGCACCTCGCTATGTTAAAATTCCATTCCACTTTTGACAAAATTGTAACATTATTCTGTTGTAAAAAAAATCAATACAACATTGACGACGGGAACAAAATGTCTGACAGATTCACCCTATGATAAACCTGAGAAAATGAGAAGTTAATCACACCTCGCTATATATCAAACAGCGGAGCCACGATGTTTGCTTTCCTTTTCCAACAAAGAGAAAGGAAGAGCGAGCGTCTTCCTTGTCTTTGAGTTTTCCTTGAATATATTTTCCTAAGTAGTACTGTGTGTATGTATAAAGAGAGAAAGACTGGAGTGTGACTGTGAGACTGTGACTCCTCAAGCCCTTCATTCACGGCATGGGTCCTAAGAAGGAGAAGATGAAAATACAAAGAAGAAAGAGGGAATGGAGAAGGCATAGGGATAATAATGGAGATGGAAACCATTGAATGTCCATAATGGGAATTCATTAGAACTCATAATGGGAATTCATTGTGGGAAATAAAGAAGAGTCTCTTTGGAGTAAGGAGGAAGACCCGGAAGAGCTCCTTCCAAACGAGATGGCACAGGGTAGTTCACAATAAATGCCACATGCCCAAGATAAATTATTTCGACACAGAGATGGATTTGGATTGATATATTAGTAAAAAAAAACTCAAAATGTCATATTCTATTTTCAATGGTGTAAGGTGACACTAATTATGGATCGCCATGTATACCTATGTATATCTTAATGACAACTACAGTATAGAACTGCACTTTCACTTAACTTTCACCCATTGCCTTGAGTGTAACTGTTGCAGCCTGTGCTCTATGCACCACACATCTCATGGATTCACATTGAATGTCATACACAGATCTTTTGACATTTGAACATCTCTTCAATTTATGGCGAGTCACCCTAGTAGTAGTAGTAGGAAAATATTTAGAGAAGTGATCAAAATCCGAACATTGCAATAAATCAAATTAATGGTTCTTTATAGCGTGAGTTTAATTGATATCGTCTCACCATTAGTGATAGCCATGTAGTCAATAATGTATTAGTATAACGACTGTAACATAAACTAATAATGACTTGGGGGGAAAGTGAATAACAGAGCTATAAACACTTGGTGAGCAATAATTTATGTATGTTATGCACGTGCCTTGAAAAAAGGGAAACTCAAAACTATGCAATGGCAATGGCAATGTGTATTTAACTTTTCCTAAGCCTCCGAAACGCACTTGTACTTACTTACTCTACGTCTATTTTCAGCATTAATGAATTTACCTCCTAGGTAGTGGAGTGCAGTGCGGTGAAAGCTGACTTTCTTTTGAGCTTGAAAATGTGTATGTATAAACGGAGAGCAGCACAGAGGAATAACCTTTAATGAGTGTTTATGTAGGTTATGTAAATATAATGTGGATCCATGCCTGCACAGGTTCCGTAATTTTGGAGTTTTCCCCCTTTGAAATTATGCCTTCATTCATCGACTGTTAAAACAAGGGCTGGCTTGGTTGTTTGTGGTGAAGCCAGCCATGTTTACATTAGTTTGTCGATAAGGCGAAAATTTTAGCTCAAAATCGACTTTTGTCTTTCATCCTCTAAAAACTAATTGGACTATACAAAATTTCTGCATCCTTTTTGTGCGCATTTTCGCACAAATATTGAATTACAACATGGGAATGCTTCGAAACAGCAAATTATTCTTGAAGTCATGGACATTGTCCATTTCCCTCTTCCACAATAAATAATATTCGGTGCCTTGCTGCGAATTCCCAAAAAATTCAACAATACACAAGTACATAATTTAAAAAGGTCGGACAATGGAAATTCACCTACCATGAATAACGTACAATTCGATTCGGTGGTGAAATGTGTGTGTGCTTATTCACACCTCTGCGGTTGGTATGTGTTATTGTCCGCACGAAATCGCTGAAGTATTTTGAAGTATTTTTTTTCTCCAAAGTGAATGCATGCCTTTTGGTCCAGTTCACAATCTGGAGCCGAGAGGAAAACGGATGACTGATATCCTTGTGAAAAGAGATACAGATACTGTAAGGCTCATCCTCCTTCTACAGTACTAGTACTGCTACTCTTAGCATTGAAGAGAGTTCACCAGGTTGGAAGTAAGTCTTTGGATTTCGGATGATTTAGTAGCCTTCATTTTTGGTCAGTGGAGAAAGTACTGTGTGGGGGTGGGTTGAATGGACAATGGGTTTTGTATATGTATCTTCGTGTTATGTTTCACAAGGGATACAATTCAGACGTAAAATTCAGTTCAAATCGCCCTAAAATGCTACGAGTTACTAAATCCAACTGCATTTTGAAAATTAATAGCTTAAATTCTTTTTTTCATACACTGCTGAGTTCTACACCCAAATATTTCCCTTGTTAAATGCCATGCACTATTGAAAGGCACGATGCGGCTCAAATACATTCATAAATACAAGATAGCACCGCCCACTTTGTGATAGGCCGGGCAATGGCAATGGGTTAAATTTGAAGTTTTGAAGTAAAAAAAATTCCACTCCTTGTCATGTCCCGTGAAAGTTGGGTCGGGTGGGGAATAATTCCCCCAATTGTCCTAAACTGGATGTTTACTGGAACAATAAAACTAAGTTTTTTTTTGCACGAACAAAAAAAAATCCTTAAGAAGAAGAGTCGGTTAGGCTAACGAGCCCAAACTTTCTCCATGTGTATTATAAAGACTATAAGTTTGTGGAGCGGGACGGCGGACGGACGGGACGGGACTTACTATCCCATCCCTTGTTGGAAAAACTTTTTTTTCTCGTACTTACTTTTTTTTTTCTTGTGCCAGCCAAGTTACAGTTAGAGCTTATAAGGGACACATACATATAAGGATGGAAGTGCGTGAAGGAACTCACCAAAAGTGTTGAGACGAATGGACTGGAGAAGAGCACAGTGTTCCTTGGCCTCAAGATACGTAACTTCACACTTGTAGAGATCCTCATCGGCCGTCATTAAAGGGTCGATTTCCAATTGGACCAAACTATTATTCTCCTCCCGGCGTAGTGTGGCTCTGCAGAAAAAAAAATCCAAACCAAATTTTCAGAATAAGAAACTCTTTACGGCTGGGGAGACTCGTAAAACTTTCTCTTCCTTTTTTTTTACTTTCTTCACTCTACTTTCTCCCTTCAACTTACAAGGGACGGTGGTTAGTTGTCAAATCTTGGGGCATTGCCCAAAATTCGCACTTAAAACTGTCAAGATCTGTCAATTTTGTGTCTCTAGAATATCGGACCTTATAAAAATGTCCATTAATTGACGTTTGCGCGTAGTACATGGCGAAATTTCACTCTGTTAGATTGCTTCACTACCAGTTTGACCCAAAAAGTGACCTAGTGACGCGAAATCTTCAGATTTGGATTCGCATGCACTCGAAATCACAAATTATGCTGGATTAGACGAACATATTCAGAATTTTGCATTTGGATACTGTCCCTTGTTGGAATGGCGCTAGTGTGCTGTGCTGTGCTTGGACGGACCAACGGACCGACCGACCCAAGTTCGGTCCAGTTCTCTCTTTAACTTCTTTCCATACTAACCATAGTTTTTTCCTTCTTTCAACTTTTTTTTTTCGAGACGGGTGAACGATTCGGTTAGGTTTTCATAGTGAGAGACTAGGACGAAGGCATTATTTTTATGGCCCTGTGCTGTGTACAGACCTCTTTCTTGTATTTATCCTCATCTCTCCAAGAAAAAAAAACGTCGTCTCAACAAGGAAGGACTTTTATCGATTCCCAATGCATTTTTATCGTCGTCTCACCACAATTGCTAACGATACTACGACACTACCACAGTTCTTTCCATAAGTGGAATCCAAATTCTGAATGCGGCAAGACAGTCTTGGCCACTAGTTAACAAGGGAATCACTTTTCATGTAAAATGGCAAAAAAATAGCAACAGAAAAGCTAATCTGCGATACCAATACACAAAGTGATCAAAATAGAGTTAGGTTAGACTCCATGATGGGTAAGAATAATTCTACCTTCCCAATTTTTATCCAGATAAGGGAAATACGAGTCCCAATCCAAAATTTACATCTGAGAACGTTTCCTCGTTTACTAAACGACAAATCCAAATCCAAGTCTTTAGCCAGAACGGTCCTTCCTCTCCAGTTAAATTTGAAAGGGTCAACATCTGGGTCAAGAGGACGAAAGGAACGAGTTCGGGATAGCATTTGGTCTTTACGACAAGGATCAATCACAAGACGCCAGTTTACTTACTTTATTTGAGTGCTGGTCAGATTAGCAATAGCAATAGGACTCAAGTATTTTTTTTTCTTGGCTCTCACTCGACAAACATAAAAAACCACAAAAGAAAAGAAAGGCGATCGAGTAAAATAGCCAATAGGCAGAGTTTAACTCAAAGACATTACTCACTCACAAACCAGATGAACATTTATATTGAAATATGATCAATCGAATTGGTTCATGGCCGAAGAGGACATGGGCGTTTTTTAAAAAAAAAGAAAAAGAAATAGGACAAGCATGGGTTTCTATTCACCTAAATCGAATTCTTATGCTCTGTCCGAAATGTGGGGCGAGGATTGAGAGAGTTTACGAGAACATCGAATAAATAAATAAAACAGGAATGGAGAGGAAAACAATACAAAACTCGTCCATCACACACAGACACACACATAAGCCGGAAAGATTAGAAGAAAGCGGACGTGGACTTTCACCTGATTTCACTTTCCAATTCAATCCCATTTATTGCTTTACTTCCTCGCTGTCCTACTTTTGACCTTAAGCCTCCATACATCCCAGATCCCAGTCCCAGTCTGAAATCCTAGAGTGGACCATGGACCAAATACTACACTCACTTTTCCCTCCTGTTCTGTTCTGTCCTGTCCTTGCATTTCACAGTATTTCCTATGTGTATGTGTGCTTTAATCCATATGTGACCTACCTAGGTTCGGTGGTTCGTCGTTCCAGGCTGTCCAAATTGGATTTTGGGTTTTATACTCGCTCAATACCAATTTAAATTTAAATTTTCATTTCAATTCAAACGGAGTGCAAGGAAATGATTATGTTGTTCTAACCTATGGCGAATTTTGCCTACGCAGTTTTTTCAGATTCAATTTTTATAAGTAAGCATTCGGTCGAGTTTCAATTTACCTAGGTGTTCGGTTCCCTGTCCCAGTGCATTGGAAATTGGGACGATTATGTTACGTTACGTTAGAAATGTCCATAAACACAATATTATGTGGCTACATATAAACTCCCGACAAGGAAGGTGTAATGTTCTAATATAATGTGAAAGGAAAGAAAAGAAAAGGTAGTCAGCAGAGGTACTCAGTGAACCAAGAATTGTGACAGGAAAAACATTTCAAGAGACATAACAATAGAGGAAATACAATTTCTATTCCTTTTCCATCTCTTAAGCGCGAATGTTCGTAAAACATAACTTCTCAGTGAGTACATACAACGAGTACGTACAGATGGTTGTCCAGGAATACTCAGGCAAGCACTCTTAAGTATCCTGTCCTGTCCTGTCTACATATCTCCTGTGCGTACGGTACAAGTATAAACTCAACTCATGTGTCTGTGTAGTTGCTATGGTCATTCCTATGACTATGACTACAGATTCTACGGCGTGTGATATCTGTCTCGTTTCGTTGCCCTCACTCTTCAAGACGGTTTGAATGAGTTGAGGTCCATTTTCTATTTCTTTCTTTCCTTTTCCCCTGAATTGGGTCTGAAGAAAGTCTACCGTACCGTGAATAGAGAAAGTACAGGGTGGTACAAAAAACTCTCTTAAAAATTCGTCGTGTGGTGAAGGTAGTCATGAATTATGGTCACCTAGAATTCACCTTTCCACAAAAAAGTGAAAGTCCGGCGAAAGTCGACTTTCTGAGATTCAAGAAAGTTCACATTTGTTTGAAAAATATTACAATGATGTACAATACAAGAATTTTTTGTAGTCAAATTTACAAAACGACTATGAATTTTGCACTCTGAGTCTCAAAAAAATTGGGACAGGTGCTACATACAAATTATGGACAGCCCTGTAAACACACACATACGTGTTTGATATGGAGTACAGGGAAAGAAGAGAGAGAGAGTAGAGGGTAGTGATGCATAATGCTTTGTGGAACATTATTTTCTTCCCTTTCAGTGTATTTGCCCAACTGTTCTCCCATTACGATCGTCACACACACAAAAGAATCTTATAGAAAATCACACACACACACACACACACACCACACATAAGACTTTAAATCGCTCTCTTTCTCTATTTCTTTCTCCCATTCCATCCATAAAAATCCAACCATTCGAAACAGATCAAGGGGAGATCGAAAACAGTTGGTGTGTTGGATCGCGGTGGTGCATGGTGGTGGTGAGAGAGTTGCCCGGTTTTGACTTAAATAGACCGATTTAATATCTTGTATTCTCTATTGTGATTTCTATAGGAGTTTGTGTGTGTGGGTGGATACAAAAAAAATGTTTCAAGGAAAGATCGCATTCGCATTGGCCTACTTATGCCAATACTAGTTGTATGTATTCACATTTTTTTTGATGTTTTCATTTTTGGACACATACAGAATGTATTTGATAAAGAAAGAAAAACAAAATAATGTGTATTTTTCTATTTTTCTAATAAAACTGTCACGTGCAGATGCAATTTTGTGAGACATTTCCATAAGTACAATCCCGTCGAAAAATGTGTGACCGGAATTATTTCCATTGAGTGCTATAGCTGTGCGGAAACGCGTCCAAATATTATGTATGCAAATTGTCTTACAATCCAGACACTTATTCTACACAAAGAAGTCAACATAATTTCGGACTTTGCATTCTGCATAGCCTTGCAATGCGTACGTACGTAGTGAACTAAAATTCTTAGAATCTATAGCTGCAGAATCAGTAAATAAACTGTATTCCTGTTAAATATAGAAAAAAAAATCCCGTAGACGCTGCGCTGCCCAGCATGAAAGTAATCTACTCTCCCCATAAGTAAAAAAATGGAGAAAAATATTTTCCTCTCACTTTGTTTATGCATCGCAGTGTTTTTCTAGTGAAAACAGAGTCTAGTCTAGTCTAGACTGACTCAAAATATGTAAACAAAGTATGTATGTCAAACTCTACTCTACGTACGCTACGCACACATCACATTTTGTCTTGGTCCACTTGCAAAAAGAAGAAAAAGAATGGCAAATTGAGATGTCATATTTGGAGCGTCAAAATAAATTCCCGGATGAAATTTCCTCACCATTACCCCAAAGTAAATGTCATGCAAGGAATATGACATAACACTAACAGAGTTTCCTTCTCTTTTTTTTCTTTACAACAAAAATCTCTTGTGTTTTGTCTTTGTCTGTTTTGTGTACTGTTTCCAATATGTGTACGCATTTCCAGTACGTACGCACAATGACCGACCATCTCCACTACTCCAAAAAAGACCCAAGAATTTTTGGATGAGACGACGACATCAAAGTAAAGCATAGTAAGGAAACACAATTTTCTTCCTCGAGTGCTTTCACTCCATACTTGGTTGAACCTCTCTAATATTAAATCTAGAGGAGACTACAGTACCTACGCTACGCGCACACAGTAAGACGGCGTGGCGTATCTGATTTCCTCACATTTGTCAAATTTTTCACCTTTTTTTTCTTCTTCTTTTCCTCAAAATCAAGTTTTCCGTCCTGGAATTGTTAGCAATTGAATATTTTAGCAAGCGGAAAAAATGTGATTTCAAGAAGAAAAAAAATCCAGAAGCTTGCACAAAAAGAAAAGTTCTTGTGTAGATGCGACAGGTTCAATTTTGCAAAACTTAATGTATGAGCTCAGTCCAATAACCCAGATTGACAAGGGAAATATTTTGGTTGTAGAAATCTGATGAACACAAATCTTATAAAAATTTCCATAGTATAGTATAAAAAATAATACTGGGAAGAAATTTCTGTGCAGCAACTCGAAGTAATTTAGCCCATACTTCAGGCAAGACTACCTGCTAAAACTTATTGACATTTCGAAGTTATAAGTTTACAGGTGAATTTTTCCCCTTGTAAAAGCCAAAAGTGATTCAGGAGCCGACAGACGACCAGATGGAAACTTTCATTTCATTTTTTCACGACCGAGTGGTGAAACTAAAGTAGGGCAGGCAAGACTAGACGACAGACAGGGAGACTGGATGCGTGAATTCATTAGAAGGAAAACGCATGGAGCAGTTACTACATAGTAGTAAGGACCTACACTCCTGCCTACACCTGTCAAAGTCAAGATTATTCAGAAAAGTGACCGAATTAGATGGCTCGTATAATTTTTGACGTGAACATTTAATAAGTTGTTGACTTCTTAATCGGGTGGGCTCTGCGTGTGCGGAAGTCAAGATGAGTGACAGTTGGTAGAGGACGAGGTCAAACAACTTGTGGTTTTGTTTCAAACTTGTTAGTTTGAAACTCCACACGGTACGACACGATACATGCATATAACGTACACACGGGCATGCACAGGAAGCTAAATCCGGAATAAGCTTAATGAACTATTCGCAGTATTGAACAAATTTGTAGGGGAACTTTATTAGAAACCTGAGTAGAACTATTATATTAAGGCCAATATAATTGTATCTTGTATTAGGATTTCATTTGATCTATATAAAATTTATGTGGACGACAACTCATGCTGAAAATTTTGCTATTCTGATAGGGTCCAACACCTATCTCTATGAGGTGACATACCTTAACCCAGTTTCTTTTCGATGCGATCGAAATTCAATATTGATCCGACCTCCGAAATTATATTTTTAATCACATGACACACAAACCTTGACTTCCCTTGTTTACTTACCAATGAGGGGATAAAATATTCGATAATTTACGTAGCGATAGCCCCGGCTAAACTTTGGATTCATTTGCACAAGTAATCTATGAGAATGTTTGCTTGCACACAGTTTGACTTACGTATGTAGCATCCGATTTTCAGCATAGAATATTTTTCAGGGCACGACACGATTTAGTCCTTAGTCGTACGAATACACATATTTTACTAAAACACACACATGCTTTTCTCCGAAGTTCCGTACGTGCATACATACATAAGATCCACATTTCGATTCCCTAATTTTGTCTACAAATTCTCGACTTCTGTACAAAAAAAAAGTCTTGGAAAGTTGAGCATGACATAAATCTGGTGGAAGAGATTATAAATCAGTATTAAATGCAAATTAAATAGATTTCTCTTGTCTCAAAAACGTCTCCCTGCATAAGTCCCCTCAGACTTAACTCATAAGTACGTAAGTACGTACGTACAGTACATGCTTGTGCAAAAATTCTTTATGGCCAATGTTAGTTTAGTATTGAAGAATTGGTACGTACGGTACGGTATGTGTATGTATTTTGTGTATATGTAAAGTAACTGTACAGAGTGTGTTGTGTAATGAGAACCGACATATTTTTGGCATTCACTTCACTTAGCAACCCAGGAAACGAGGAACTCTCATAATTCACATGTCCTCGTGTTTGCAAAAAAAAAAGTTGGCAACTTCCTTTTCCCTTTCCTCAGCAACAAGGAGAGGAGGAAAAAGTGAAAGTAAAAGCAAAACCCATCAAGTGGGACTTTCACGACTTTCTACCCAGAATTGCTTCCCCCCAACTCTAATTTGATTCGATTGACTTGAAGTATGGGGAGATTTAAAATTTAGCTAGTCTTAGATTTGTTTCTGCTTCAGCATTTCCTAGTCGCTCCTAGTCTTAGCGTCTACTCGTGTCATCGTCATGGCAATTTATTCAGCCGCGGCGCTTACACGTACGCTTACTTACTTACTTACAAACGCTTATGCACGCACGCACTTACGCACGCATACACGTACGGAAGAAATATACAATTTCTCAGAATCTGAATCCGTTAATTTATCCATTCATTCCAACTTGGATGAAATTGGAACGAAAAGGTAAGCGGGAAAAGTGGAAGGAAACGAGTGGTTGTGCTTGTGCCAACCAAACTAATTGGATGAGAGAGAAAGTTGTGAAAGTGATGAATAGGCAGTCAGAGTTTTTTGGGTCGTGAGAAAATCAAGAATTTCATAATGATATGTTACAAATCTGATCTAGGGAACCCTAAAAATTTGACGACATACATAGGAATGAATAGGTACTTTCCATATTACACACGTACAGATACACTCTGGTCCTATTTTGCACAAAAACTAAGTAAGAAAAATCATTGGGAAAAAAATTCTTTTGGGAAATCGTGAACTTTGATTAATTTCTAAAGGACAGTATTTATTTCCGATGATTCACCATGGCTGGGAATGAATACATGTTTTGTGTTGTCGACTGTCATGTCATGTCCAACTCCTTTTGTCAATCTTTGTGCTTTTCGTATAAAAGAGAATCATTAGTCTCTCTGTCTGTGCACAGTACTTTTGTACTTCTGTACTTCGTACTTACACATCTGCCCGAAAAAGCACAAATACTGTAGTAGTAACAGTAACCGAAGAATGGTATACATAGAAAGATGGATGGACGGATGGATGGATGGACAAGAGTGAATGAATAGGAACCAACCAAGCAATCTATTCAAAAGCACGTAGTAAACTACTCGAGTACTTGCAGTATTCTGTTGCACTGCACCCACCCCGAGTGTCTTTTCCATAGATCTGTATGTGAACATTTTCCAAGAGAAAATAATTGAACGAGGTTTCATTAATGGTTGACCATTAGTGGAACATTTCAGCTACCTCATCTCATCCTCTAGCTCTAGCTCTGTGGTCCATGGGCCAGGAAAACATGTCCAGAGCAATGCAATGCCAATGCGATGCCGGCCGGGAAACTGCATGAACTCAAACACAGAAATATAATCTCCGTCTGTTTTTAGGGTCTGGGGACGAAAATCTGTGACAAACCTAACGAAAACCTCGCGTACAATATATTACGTTAAATTTTATGTACAGTGGACTCTCTATATACCAAACTCGAAAAATGCACCAAAATGTGTCCAATAAAGAGAAAGTTTAATATACAGA
>JAQGCB010001645.1:0-13738 GCA_034698835.1 Protaphorura tricampata
AGTCACATGTCAACATTTCCAGGGTCTTCAACCTCAAGACAAGAATTCTGGAACGCGGCTGAGTGATGATTCAGACACTGGAATTGATTCCATGTCCTCTGGAGGAACCCCAAACCATCGTAATTGTCCTTTTTGTATGGAAGATGAAACTTACCGAAATCAAAATGAAGATTTGAAACAAGAGGTCAATAAGTTGAAATGTGACAAATTGGAACTCCTACGTCAAAATGTGGTAAGCTTTTAATTCCTTAGGTGTACTTTCGCTTAGGTATGGTTATAATTAATTTTTATTAACCACTTAATTTTTGAACAGACCTGCCAAAGAGAAATTAAGAGATTGAAAGAGAAGGAACATTTTTTTCAAGCCGAGTTAACAGCTGCTTCCAAAGAAATCCTAAAACTTCGGACACTTCTCAAGGAGTATGGATGGGACTCATCCATCGTTTAAGCATTACTACAAAGTTTTAACTAGCCTATGTGCAATATTTACATTACTTAAATGTAAACTGTTTTAAAAATATCATCTTTATTTATGAACTCGATATTATATAAACCAAAATGTTCTTGTATGTACCTATGGACGTATTAAAATAAAATTTAGGACAGATGATGACTTTGGTGCAGTAGTATTTTATTGGTTGAAAGTTTAATTTCCTTGTAAAATTGAACTATCGAAATATTACTGACCGATGAAATTCAAATCTTATACGTACAACATACTTGTACGTACAGGAAATTGTAAGATAAAAGATGGTAACAGACACATTTGTCAAGTAGGGCAGGTATTTGGGCAACGACAATTGATTTCCACTTATAATATAACTCTGAATCAGACTTTGAAAATGTAGGGTTCGTGAAATCTTTCAAAAATTCTATACAAAACACATACCTTCGGAATGATTACGGAATACTCGTCACAGTCACATGCTGGTTAGGCTGATTTCATATACTGTATTATTTCAGTTTTTCATTCGATGTTGCGTTCCTTGTTTTTATATTCAAACGCGAATACTACCTCTTATGAATTAAGAGTTAACTTTCAAAACCCTCAATGTTCAGAACGATTTTTTGAGCTATCAGAAATAAAATTTTCGAGCACTCGAATTTTTGGAGATTTTAATGTTATCCAGTACATAAATACTGTAGAAAATGAGATTCAAGGTCAGATAGTTACATGGAGGTTGGCGTTCTCCTCCAGAAATGAGATTCACCGTTCCAGTTCATTGACCTGAGCTTCAAATATATTCATATGTAATATTTCTTCTAGTTTTCGAAATAAATTTTGAAAGAGAAACATAGCCAGCTTAGAGTATCTCTAGCCATTCGACCCTGCAGACAGATTAGGCACGTGCAGGCTTTCCAGGCCTTTATCCCTTCCGTAGTAGTTCAAGTTCTCCGTTTGTTTTTTAATATTGCATTTTCGTTATTTGTTTTTCATTACTTGAGCATTATTCTTCGTTCTCTTCCACTTCTAGGAAAGAAAATAGAGTAAGTAATTGTTTTTCATATGTAAGTATGTGCTGCTGGGCTAGTTTTCAATGTCTGGAGCACATCTTGAACTACATATGAAACTCTGAGGAGATTCACTTGATAAGAGATAATACTTTGGAGAAAATATCCTCTCGGACTATTTCAACAGGAGCATTTTTCATTTAGAAATTGGGGAAACATTAAGTACTACCTACGTCGTACAGAGGCAAATGTAGTCTTTGCAATAATTTACAATATTGGAATGAAAACTAGACTTTGTGGAGCGAACGAAAATAGTAGTAGCACTTTCGTTTACTGCGTACTTTTTTTCCATTCTATGGTAACTCGATTATCATTTTATCGGTTATAGATTAGACACAAAAATGAATTAGACGAACTGATATCATAATTTTACTTAATGTCACGAATGTTTTATTCAGAAAGCGTTTGATTCGTGGATTCCAGTTGATTGTCAAACATCTCCACGTCAATCATAGTAGTGGCCTCAGGATTATCCGTCGTCTCTGTCGTAGTGACTTGGGCTGTGGAGTAACAAAAAAAAAATTCAGAGATTATGCTTACACAAATTTTCTTAGGGCGATGCGATGTGGTGCTTTGTACAGTACTGAATATTTGGTCCATCTAAACAAATTCACTATAAAATCTCGCCTGATATTTTGTACAGAATTATTTAAGTGTACGTTTGAATTAGGCTACAAGTTAAATCTTACGGAAATGGATTGGAGATTAAAAGTAAGTCATGGTTTTCCAAAATATTTGGTTCTTACGTAGATTCAGGACAACCAAAATTAATTTTAAACGAACAAATTCTTGTTTTATCATAAACTCACTTAAGTCACAACAAATGTTGTGAGGCAAAGCTGGGCAGAGGTTATCAAGATTGAAATCCGCACATATTTCCTGCAGTTGTTCATAACGCCCGTCTGCTGACAAAAGTGAAAATGGATGTTCGGTTTCAGTTTGTTCTTCTACGCTTTCCTCTCTTTCCTCTTCTGCACGGGCAGCAGTTGACACCAAAAATATCACAAACTACACAAAAATTAAGATTAAATTTATTCCCAGCAGATATATCGAGCTTATCAATTTTCCAGATTGGGTTGCAAGGGTCATAAAATGTTAAGAACTATATACAGCAGAAACCGGTCGGTTCGGTCCCATTCCAAATAGTAATTAGATGGAGAAAATAAAATTTTAAGTAAACACTTACCAAGAACTTGAACATCATTAGATTTGAACAAATTAATTTGTTAATTATAACGATAGCACTTGAAACTTGAAATCCTTTAGCAGAAGTAACCGTTCACCAATAATTTCACAACTGAACTGGTTTTTCATTCAAGTGTTTGTAGAACGTAATATAGAGATGAATAAACAAGTGCATATACAAATAAAGAATAAATTAATTTAATGACTAACAAAATACTGTGAAATTTGTTGAATGAGTAAAAAAAATGACATAATTAATTAGCAAAAGAAAAAGTGAATTGTAATACAGGTTCATTCATATGTTTTTGTTTGAGTCATCTCTTACTACATATTACTCATCGGAAATATAGAAATACAGATTATCTCAAGGGCAAATATTCCGGTTTGGTAGATTGAGAAAGATGAGTAAGATGATCAGGTAATTAATATTGCATGAATAAGACGTGATCAAAACAAACTTTGAGTCGCAATTGCTTATTCATAATCTGATTCAGGAGTGACTACCTAGTTTCTTTAATTAATTGTCATTGTAAACACATAATATTTTTTTGTGGTCCTCGCAAGGAGTCTCCATTCAAGTTTTGTCTTGTCAATTTAAAAAAACATTGGCTCCATTTTCCATTCATTTATACTTTTGTGGTTCGAGTCAATTTTTTCTTTGTCTGAAAGAATACTTCCCGGAATTATTCTTTGTCTGCTGGTGGAAACGTGAACGTAGGTCATCACTCATCACAATAATGTATTCAATTGTAAAAATCTTGAAAGGTAATTATTTTAAGCCCAACAAAATCTAATCGAGTCTAATTTCACAGTGTGGTTGAAAGTGAACCTCTTCACTTAAAGTTATTAAGAACATCGCTCACGCAAATACGACAAATTTTTCCACATCGAAGTCTCAAGTGAGTGCCTCTAATTTTGACGCTAGAAGAGAAATTACTTGCACCTCGGCTACAGTCAAGGTTAAAGTCTTGCAGCTTCTGTTAAAATAATTATGAAATATACAAACTATTTAAAGCTGATAGTGTGCTTTGATAGAACGGTTTGACGTTGGAGACTTGTTGTACTATTTTCATTTCTGAATTATTGTGCGCGCCTGGAATTGGATAGTTTTGTCACATTCCGGACGGACTTGGCGAAGAGCTGATAATAAAATATACAATAATATACAGATTATTTGAAATTGGAAATCCGTTAAGGGTTGGCCCTTGGCGGAGAATGTTGTTTAGAAAACGACCATTTGTATAGCTACACATCACCGATACAAGAACCCTTGAAGTTCTTCTGTGTTTGTCTGGGTAAATTACCCATGCGGTTTGAAAATCTTCAATTTCGAAAATCGTGTATACCACAAACCACCAATAAGACAGAATTAAAGGGGTCATATGCTATGACGGACAATTATTCTGGTTATTATACGACAAAATATAAGTCAAATCAAAGGAAGGAATAGTGTTGACATGTTCGAGTTTTATGATTGTGATTTTGCCCAGATGTTCAATACTAAGTTTTCTTATTTTTCTACAATTGCGTGCTAGTATTATTACAACGTGATGATGCGAGAGAATTTTCTATTATTTCTGCTCTGCCTTTCTTTCTTGAGACAAGTCAATAAATAACCTGTGTAGGTTGTCAGCCTTGAAGCGAAAGTTCAATGAATTGCGACGTTGAACTCAAAACTACGCCTCAAAAAATTCAATCTATCAAGAGAGAGCCAAAGATGTGATGTTATTGTTCTCTCTTTTTTCAGTCCATACGATATCATCAATATAAATGAGGAAATATGATTCAGTTACTTCAGATGAGTTTTTCGTGTAGAGAAATGTGGTGAAAGTTATCATCTTTCACGTCTGTCTATTTTCCAACTTTCTCCGATCGACACGTCAAGCATTTTTATTCCGTTACTGGAAACGCACGTAAATATTGCTTTTTGAAATATTTTTATTTAATAAATATTAATAATGAAAAATTGTATTGAACGTATTATCACAATTTTGTTTCATTCTGGAACATTCCAGTAACTCGACTCCGGGATTATTAACGAATTTTTAATTAACATTTCGCTGGTTAAGAATTGTGCGTGCTCGTGCTGTCGTCAGCGGATTTGTTGAAGTGACGATGATCTGATCTAATATTAAATTTATCAAATCATTATTAATGTCGTTCATTAGAATGGGATCCTCTTCTGAGTGGGACGAGGGTCGACGAGGAAATTCTGTCGGGTCAAGGGATGAATCAGGAACTGGTTGACGGCAAATTGGACAATTCCGATGGTCACCAACTTTAAGCCATTCGTGAATGCATGGTTTGTGGAATTCTGAAACAGAATAATACATTAGCACCTAGGAGGCAATATTTATGAACCATCAAATATATTTATGTTTCCAATTTACCTAAATGCCGACAAGGTAACTTCACGAGCTGATCATTCGGATGAAAATCATCAAAACAAATAGCACAAGATGAAGGAAGCTCAGCCACCGATTCCTGCCATGTTACTTCTGGTAAAGCCACAAATGGGATTCTTACTGGAGTAACTGGAACGGGAGTCGGTGGTGTTATTATCATTGCATATAAAGATTGGAAAATCCAACAAATTTCATGCCATATTGCAATAATCATGGAATATGCGATAAAACATGCGACACCCAATAAAATCCCAGACCCAACAACGATGTCCAGATTTTTCATCAAGAATTCTTTACAGTCGATAATCCGAGCGTATAGATCTTTCAAATTCTCAACTGCATCAGTCGTGTCAAAATCAAACAAATTTTCAGATGCGTCGACCGGCCGGAGTCTGAATTTGTGTCTGTAGACAAAATATTCTTTCGTGAGAAAATTACCAATTTGTAATCAAATTACAAAAAAAAAAATGATTAAGAGTCAAATTATTACCTGAACGGTTGTTTTGCGTTTCTGATTGCAAATTCTTTGATATAGAGTCCTTCGTCTACATCCGTAAAGAAGACGCTAAAATCAAATTTCATATTTCGTACACGAGTTTCTTGTTCGTTAGATCCAAATCCTTTTACAATCAAAATCATCCCGGCATAGCCTGCATCCATTGCATTTTTTACTTTGGAGAATAAGTCGCAGTCATCATATTCGGCGACAAGAATTAAGGCATAATTCTCAAGTAAACTTGATCTAGGTGGCTTTTGTATGTCGGAGCAGGCATTGGGTGGATTTGAATAGATCAAGTACACCTGAAGTAAAATAATAATTAAATATTACATTTTTGAAAACAATGTCATTCACAACTTACCCCTTCATTTTGCTGATGGTCTATCTTAATTTGATTGGACTCAACGTAGAAACTCGTCAGACCTTCATCATTATAATTTTCACTTTGTTCAACTGAGAGCTCCCAAGTCACACCTTCCAAACAACTCAAATTGCTCCAACAAATGAGAGTAGCAAACACAACACACCATCGGAAACGGGAACTGTTTATCTCCATGCTTTCACTGAACACGCACATATAAAATTCATCACAATGTTTTACTCAAAAATCTAAAGCGCAATAATAATATCACAAAAAAATTTCACAGTGCAAGCCATTATTCATTTATTCCAGAAATTTCGGTTATGAATAAAGCCATGAGTACAGTGCAATCAAAGTTTCATCATTGCATTGCAAACCTATGTACAAAACCGCACACGCCGACAATTTAACAAGAAACGTCTCATTTTTTACTTATTGCATAGCGTAAACTGCAATGTATGCAATTTTGATAGAAGTGCATGCACTGGTTACGTTTTTACGGAATGATCTTCTCATGATCAACTTTGACCTGTTTTCTCCCAGAAATTGCTGTTTGGTCATATTGTGTTGTGACCTAACTGTATTCAACTCTTGTAAATCTATTACTAGGTTTTCAATACATTATTTTTGTGCGTAGTGTGAAATAATATTCGTATTACGGGCACGGTCTAACCTAAACTAAACACTGGACTGACTGACAGTCTAGTTATCAACATCAATTATTGTTCAACCACTGGAGTGGTGGTGGTGATTCATGATTACATTGAGTATTTGACATATGGCATGGCATCATGACGCGTTAAATATGTTGATAAACATTATCACGGTACCTATGTATGTCCAGGAGTCAATATATTCTAAACACTCGTACTCGTACTCGTACTAGTGCAAATTGTAATACCAAAGCCAAAGCCAAATGAAGCAATATCACGTACATTCAAATTTATTGCGAATAAATTGACCTCTACGAACGGATTAATTTATTATGGGCAAATAAAAGATATTCTTCATTCAAATCTTATATAAAATGTCAACAAATTTTAATTTCTTACACAAGTTTTAGTGACGATGATATTCATTAAGGGTCAATCACCGAGTTATAGTTGGATTTCTGTTCAAGTCATTTCTCCCTAAAATAGCAATAATTCCATGAATGGGGGATAATTATTTGCATGTGCAGATCGATTCTCATTAAGCATTATATATTGAGAATGGTAATTTCTTTTTATAAATACTCCCATACTCATCCAAATGAACACACTAGAGAGACTCACATTTTTCAATAACTTTATCTCTGTCGATATTCTCTTAATTTTGTCAACTCAAGTTTAGAATTGGAATAGGATTACGTTGTAAATAATGCTACATAGTAAAATGAAGATCACTTCATGGAATATACACCCATGCAGTTTTCAACAAAACAGATGTGTATTTCATTTAACCAACATAATTAATTATTTTGTACAAACTGCAATAAAATAAAAATATTCCATAAAATACCAGAAACCTTAAGTTTCAAATGACAATTACAGGCCCATTAAACCCAATTATGTCAAAAATCGTCCCTCTACAAAAATTTTTAATATAAAATATTATAACTACAAATTCAAATTCATACCACTACAACTAAGAATGACTGTTACAAAGAGAGAATTGAAATTCTTCAGTTCTATATTATGCTATATTATGCCATACAAGGGCAGTTCATTGATACTAACACTTTAAATGTGTGTTTCTCTCCAAGGGAAATAATGTAATTAAATATTAATTCACGTTTTCAAAATAGGCACAAGGTGACATAATATTAGTCTTCAAAAATCTGAAAATCTTTCAATAAATATGAGCATGACCCATGCCATTGTGAATGTCATCCAAGGCTCTATCAATTAACACAACTATCCAATTGACCAACGAGTCTCTTAAATTTTCCATCAAATCCAAAATACAATCAATTAATCGAGTAAGATTAGACCGAGCCGTGGGAGAGTAAGGTTGAAGCGATGCAACTCGTTGGAACTCAACTGGACCACGATGAGATTCCCGAATTCGACGTCGACACAATGGACAACTCGGAGTAAACGTTCTCTGAAGCCATTGATGCAAGCACAATTTGTGGAAATCTAATTCATAAAATGCAAATAAGAATTGAAATCAAGAGTGGTAAAAATTGGTAGAGTAAAAATAACATTTTCCAGTTTCACCTAAATGTCCACAACCTCGAATTTTCAAGAGCACTTGACCTGGCTGGAATTCATCCAAACAAATTGAGCAGTGTGATGGGTGAGCAGCATTATTCCTCTGCCAAATAATTTCTCGTAGTCCCAAAAAATGTCGTACTCGCACTAATGGATTATTGCTTCTACGGAATAGTGTTAGCACAAAAAACAATGGTAGAAAAAACCAGCAGACTATATACCACATAGAGTAGTATCCAGTAAAAATTGTGGCAATTAATAGTATTCCATATCCAAGTATCGGCAATGCGTTTCTGTTCATAAATTGTCTGCAGTCTTCAATTTGGCTGAAGAAAATGTATGATATCCTCTGAGGCATACAAGACCAGTTCCAGAAAAATTGCGACAGGTTCTCGACGACTGGCCGAAGCCTGACTTTATGTCTGAAATGTTTAAAAAAATTGTAAATGTTAGATAATATTGTAATACAAAAATATCAGACACTTAAAACTTAAAACATGAAAACTTGCCTGATATTCTGGCTCGAATCCTTCATTCCGAAATCCCTAATTTTTACTCCTGTATCCGCATTCGTGAATAAAACTCTGAAGTCAATTGTCATCAAACCTCGTATCTTGACTTCCTCTTTGTTTGGTGTGCATTTGTCTCGAATAAATATAATGCCGAAGAAACCAGCGTCCTTGGCTGTCATGATTTTGGTGATTAAATCGCAGGAACCGCAAAATTCAGTAACAAGAATAACATCGGAATTTGTATTCAACCCAGTGCTAGGAGGTCCTCTAAGGCATGCAGCAGTTGAGACACGGTGTGTCAAGTAAATCTAAAACATTTCCAATAGTATATGAAAATATTTCTAAAGTATTTCATCTGTGTCTTTCAAATCATATACGGGGTTGACCAAAAGTAACCGTCTTTTTTCGTCAATGAATGCACGTGGACGCAAACTTTTATCACACCTTGTATATACGAGTGAGACCGAATAAAGCTGATTTTTGAAAGAACATTTGGGTTAGAAAGAAACAGTTCAGAATCACATAGGTAATCGAAAAAGAGTTTGTTCGTAATCTTACTTCCTCTTTATCAATCCGGATATTATCGGACTCCACATTGAAGCTCTTCCAAACTGAGTCATTTTCGTTTGTATGCTTGGATACTTCCCAAGTCAGCGCATGCAAATAGCTTAAACGGTCGAATAAAACGACAATAGCACTCAGGAAATTGAGTCTCTTTATAAAATGCATCCTGCTCTAATGAATTAGTTTTTATTAACTTCACTTAACAATTTTCTGTATATTTTTAGATTTTTCTTTAAAGAATTTGGATCCCGGATTTATTTGATAATCCTGTGCACCACAGTTGCAGGATCCAGTATAGAAATCAGAATATAATAAAAAATTTATACACTTTGATCTTCATGGCTCGTTATAAAATTTCGTCAAACAAAATGGTTCTGCCTAACCGGAAATCAGAATCCAAAATAATCCAACTAATATTGAGTAACGCCATGAAAGACAAAAACATAACTAATGTGTGTTGTCTAAAAATACTTAACTATGCATGCTACAGCAATAGATTACGGCAATACAATACAATTGGAATCAACAACTTACAACTAGTATATTGTCTACAATGCAATCCAGACGTCTCGGTCTCGTGTGAATGTGATTCATCATGATTATGATTACATTGCAATTTGCTGATAATAAAACTATACATTAAGATTAAGAAGGAATACTTGGATGGAGAAGTCGAGTGATGTGTCGCATGTCGGTTTGTATGTAGAGGTAGAGTTAGAGTTGGTTAAAAGTAAAACAAGCTGAGTTAAAAAATAGAAATAGGATCTCCGACAGTCGGCAGTCTCAGCATCTCAGATCCCCGATTTCTCAATAATAATCGACTCTTCCATCCAAGTTTCAAGTTCCAAGAAACCAACGGACATTACGTATTGACTAGATTGCCATCGGTATTCAGAAAATTATTAAGTACATACATATTTGATTAGCTTGTATAATCTAACCTATTAAATCACACTATTTTCTATGCACACTAAATCAAATATATAACTTCCTTGAAATTACCGAAGAATTGGAGATAGAAAAAATGCGAGATTTTTAAGGATGCGAAAGTGAAGAACTTGTATGCACTTAATTTATTGCTCAGTTAACAAAAAACACCATTTCAAGCAGTGACCAAAGCCATGTCTACCCCGAAAGGCATATAGGCAATCCCAATTCCCAGCCAAACGTGTGTAATGTTGCTTATAATGTCAAATTAAACAGATCAGAAACTAAGGTAAAAATAAAGTTTCATCACACTCATGTTGTATGTTGTACGGGGTGGCTCAAAAGTAAACGTATTATTTATGCTTCCTACATCATTCAAAAAATGGTTACTTTTGAGCCACCATTTATATCAGAATTAAGTTTCGTCTAAACGTTTTTAGCTGGAAAATTCATATCCGATTAATCATATACAAAATACAACAGAAAAAATCATCAAAGATTACCAGATTCATTCATCACCTTCTTTTACTTGTAAGACCGCCGACCAAGGAAAGGAATCGCAAGGTGTTCGTCGTGAATTTATCACAGAGTCTGTTCTTTTGTCTAACGCAAGCATGTCACCCATTTTAGTAGCAAATACAGTCAAAAACAGTTTCTTTGAATGCAGTTAGCTAAGAGCGTATAGGAGATTTAGCAATTGATGGAAAAAAAAATTAAAATTGGTAATTTTATAGACGTTAGACATTGTGATTGTGAAGAATTTTGCAATACTATGAATTAATGTAGTATCACATAAAATAATGCGCATTTTCCATGATGTTTTTGATAAGAACAACCTCCTCTATGCGTGAATAACTAATTATGTGGATTTTCGACAGACAGACAATAGATTTAGGAACAATGATATATTTTATTTGGTCGATAATTTCAGATCTTACAAGTAATCGTAAATACGAAATACATGGAATCCCGTTGAGCAGCAGGTATACATGAACTAAATACTAGACATAAGACTTACAGTTTCATGTAGAAAACTGTCTTAAAATTTTGTACATAATACTCAAGTAACTGAAGTCGCGGAAAAAAAGTCATTTTCTACTGATATTAGTGCGCTCAGTCACTATACTATAATGTCACTCTCTTTATAGAAATCTAATGTCTATATAGCTAATGAAATGGATCTTCAAATTGAGACCACTAAAATTCTTGGAATTCAAAACACTCTCAAAAAATGATGACAAATTTAAAAAAATGCAGTTAATTAATTAACTCCAAACTTCCGTGTGTTCATAAGAAAATATTTCTGAGGCCTCAAATTCTTCTTTAACACTGGACGGTGGTTCAAGTAGAATTAAGGCGGGGTCCATTTCATCCTCCTCATTTTTTCCTTCTTCAACTAAATTGTCGGTTTCAAATTCTTGATCATTACTTTCATCTTCATCCGGTATCAATCTTTTCGGGTCAGGGCAATTTATAATTACAGTCGCTTGTCTTTTCCTATTCTGATTCCGACCAGACGGAAATAAATGTTTGTCAACACAAATCAGTGCATGTGTTGTTCCTTGTTTACGCATAATGGATTCATGACAAAGTGGACATTTAGACCCATGTAATTCCGCGTAATGCCAATGAAGAATCTTTTGGCTCTCGAAAAGCTTCATACAAAAATAACATCGTTCGTACTTATGATTTTTAATGCACTCTGCTGCAGCCGTTGTACTTGAATATTTTATGTTGCACTTCTGACATGTCATTGCAGCTTCCTGGAATAAATCCAGGTTTCCAAGAAGATCTAATGCACTAGTGTCTCGACTAGTTGGATTCGTATTCGTGTCGGGATTAATTACCACGGTTTCGGGGTCAGTAGGACGTGGTTTTATTGGAACGTAGCAATTTCTAGTCCGGGACGCCCTCGTAGTAGGGGAACACATCGGTGAAGAAACATTCGCGTTTGTAATCGACAACACAATTGGTTCTATATTATTACTAGCTTCATTTGAATTTTCTGAAATTGTTGACGAAATTGGAACTGGAAGTGTCGTACTCGTAGATTCCCTTGGTCGAATCGGAACTGGAAATCCACGGGCCCTGGAGGATAATCTGCTTGGGTTCATGACTCCATTATGTTGAAAATTAGTGTTTCGACAATCGGTACTCTTGACTGATTTTGGCTTTCGGCTCCGTCTGTCTGATTGCGAATTCTTCGAGGAAGACGATGGAATTCCATCCAAGGACGCTTCTGATGATGACGAAATTTCAATGACAGCGTCCGTCCAACGATCTATGTGATCGATTGTCGATCCGACTACAATTGTGGAAACATTTTCAGAATTAATTGTCTTATAGTTAAATGCAGTTTCCCTTGCCAGTCTATCCTGAGATTCCAAAAGAGATTCGTAATCACTTAAATGAATGGGTGCTTGAAGATATTCGGATTCGGAAGTTGCCTCATTCTCAACACTTAATGGTTCGGCTTCTTCGCCCCATCCAATCTGTGAACTTGGGATTATTGTATTACTGTTTGACTGAGAACTAGCATTTTCAATTTCAACCCACTCGTTCAAGTCCTCCACATCCTCAATTTTCACAGGAATTTCAGTCGTACCACCTTGTTCTGATGACTTGGTTGAAAAATAAGAGAAGTTAGAGTGGTCAATGTTGAGAATATTGAGAAAATCGAGGATCAAGGCAGCTTCTGGTGCACTGTCTATTGTGGTTTCACCGGAGTAAATGAGTTGCACAATTTTCTGAAGAGATGCGACTGTAAAATCGGGCAGTATAATCTCCCTGACCTCCGTGGTATTCTCTTTCTACAAAAACAAAAATAATTTTGATAATTAAAACTTACTTTTTTTTACATGTGTGCGGTTCGATTCAAATTGAACTGGTAAGTCAAAAATTAAAGAAGTGACGCATTTTCTAACCTCCTGTGAGAGAAGTGCATCGACGAATGGTGAAAAATATTGCAGAATATAACCATGGACAGGGACGAAACCATCTTCCCCAACCAGATGGACGTCTGCGTATTCATTTTGAAGGCGAAGAATTTCTACCGACACGTGGAATTCACTTTTTAGTGTAACCATTCCTTCCATATCTAGAGATATTTTGCAATTCATTAAATATATTGTAAAATTTTGATCACAAAACTTGAAACATCAGAAAAACTTACCGAAATCTTCGAGTGGGTCCGCTGTAACCAACTCGTCAGTTTCGCGTGATCTATAATTCGTATTATCACTAACTGAAGGGGAAAATGCCTCAACGGAGTTATAAATAAATGGTCTGTTTATTAATTCTTCAAGTGATGACCTGGCATTGGTACCGCTGTTAATTGACGATGCAGGAGAATTTAAAGTTTGAGGGGAAGACGGTAGATATGAATTTTCAATTCGTTCATAGTGATAAGGATTCACACAGACTTCCTTCAGTTTCCGTTTATATCCAAATTTACAGCTTCGTAGGGAAATGAGTTCGTGCTGAAATACCAAGTCTGGCCACCGCCAAATCCGACAGTAAAGCACATGTGGATGTAGTTTTTGATTTGAAACCTGCACTCGACCATCGTGGGTTCTAAC